>JAMKCH010019922.1:0-150288 GCA_023653785.1 Ophioderma brevispina | reverse complement strand
CCCGACGAAACAGGCTGAAAAATAAAAATACATGGAAATTTGGACAAACAAAACCATGATTTAGTGGGTTCCCCGAAAAGTGGGCATCTCTGCGAAGGGGTCCTCCAATTCCCCCTCCAATTCTCCAGTGACACTACATACTCATACGTTCCCATTTTTTAAAAGATGAGCATCAGGATGCTGTTGCTTACTCCAGAGGTGTGGCGGTGAGTTGTGCAATGAGGGGAAACCACTTTCAGGTTACAAGCAACAAATGGCATGCACATAGTATTAATTCACATTATCCTACGTCCGTCCGATAACGGCATTTTTTCCACTTTTCAACAAAGCACGAGGCAGAACCCGTCTTGTTTTAGGGAGAAATTGCCCCTAGATCTAACAAGAAATTAATGCTACACGTTTTTTGCTGTGATCGTCAGGTATGTAGACTTTTTCGAAAAGGATGTTAGGGATATAGGCCTAGAGAAGGGAAATTTGTTCATTGTAAGGCCAAACAAAAAAATCAAGTGGTTTCCAGTAGGTAGTCCAAAAACCTTTAATTAAAAATGCACTTTTTTATTTTCATTTTAAAAAAAAGAATTGAACGGGTTCCCCTAGAAATTGCTCAACTTGGCTAAATGGCCAAGTCAAGACAGTTGCAAATCATATTTGATTGTCCAATTATTAGTTTATAAAACAAAAATATTTGATTTTGGATCATTAAAATACATTATAAAATTGAAACGTTTCTATATCATTCGTTTTGTCTCAAATGCAGAATCTACCAGTACACTAAAAAAAACCAAAAAAAAAATGGTACTCAAAACTAAAGGACACGTGGCCTACTACTGGCAACAACTTGAATCCCCTGCTGACGCCACTACTCCCTCAACCACTGGCTCCACCACCATCACCCAACCATGGATCCTGAATCCATTCAAGTACCTGACTAACCCCACCCTGTCAACTAACAACTCCACCACACCAGGGAATACTGACTTTGTCCTGGCTCAACCACTGAGGTCAGTACTCCATCAAACCAGGGAAGCAAAACGCTACAAGAATAACTAGGTTAGGTTAAAAAAACCTAATTTGTGCGCCAATTTATTGTTTAAGGTGGTATCTCAGATATTAACAGTAAAATTTAGATGACATGGAGGATTAGGAAGGGGCTTCTTTCTTGTGTATGGTTCAGGCCAGGGAGATTAGTAAAAGAAATTATTTACAGTACCACTCTCTTAAAATGAAAGAGTGAAAAACACTTCTGAATTTCGAGTTATTTTAAATTAACTTATCGAGTGGCTTTTAGCTCCAAAAGAGTGAGGAGGAAACTGCAACCCGACCATTCACGCGCGGTTAAACAGAGATCACTCTTTACCGGTGGCTCAAAATGCCACTCTTCTCGGAGTGAAGTGAAGACCACTCGAATTTATCGGACCGGGGTTGTAGCTCTAAAAAGAGTGAGAAAATGCTCACTCTTTTTCAGAGTGAACTAATATAGCCAATCAG
This sequence comes from Ophioderma brevispina, assembly GCA_023653785.1. Taxonomy (NCBI): domain Eukaryota; kingdom Metazoa; phylum Echinodermata; class Ophiuroidea; order Amphilepidida; family Ophiodermatidae; genus Ophioderma; species Ophioderma brevispina. The sequence goes on along the minus strand of JAMKCH010019922.1, from coordinate 148,800 downwards.
AAACGCCTGCAAATCGAGTGATTATTTTCGAACAACATGGCGGCCGAGTTAAGTGAGACCGTCAGCAAACGATTGAACGAAGTTGAAATTACTGAAGAAATCATAGATATCTTCAGGGTTGAAAATATTGTATGTGTCGGTCACAGTTCATAGCATTACAAAGAACGGTGGAGAAGCCTTAATATGTTATTTACTGTATTCACTCGTAAATACGGTAGTCTGCGCCAGGATCCCGGCCAGGCTAGGCTCACACATGTACGAAACCCACGATTCAAGATGTTCACGGGCATGCATGAAATCCGTGTCATCACGTCTGGCATGCCACTCTGAATCATGCCAATGATGCACCACAATATTCATCAGTCACGATGCTAGACTTATGACCTACACATGGACAATTTACTCACCAACACAAAACAAAATTCCTAAAGAATCACAACTCAATAAGAGGACCATTTCACTCTAAAAAGGAGTAGTTATCATTGCATCTTTCCTTCGTAGAGTTATTTTGGTTTCAACTCTTTATTTTGAGTGGATCTCACTCTAAACGATGCGTCACTCAGCTGGCACTTTTTTGGAGTGAGATTTCACTCTTTAGAGTGGGTTTTCACTCTTTAGTTTTAAGAGAGCACATGAAACTGCCTTTTTCTCAACTTTATTAGCAACTTTGAAGAAAGAAAAATGAATTTCTCATTTGACATATTCCCCAAATTTTTCATTCCAGAAATTACAGAAGTAAAACTACTTCCTCTGTTGAACTGATATATGGTCAGAATGGTCGAGTTCTTTAAACCTGCATCTATGTTATGAAGCTCACCACCCAAATTGCATTTGTATAGCAGTCCCCTTCCTGTCAGCACCAACTCACTACCAAATCAAACTATAATTGATTTTTGTCTTAACAGAAATATGAGTGTTACAAGTGTTAAAGCACTTTCTGTGGCATTTCTTGAGTTATGCCCTGTTTCTTGTGTGGTAAAGGTATTCCAAGGGGGGTGAGTGTTTAGGCCCTAAGACCCACCTTTGCTCGACCCCTCCATCGAGTTGTTTTCATACTGTGTAGTAATTGGAAATAAAGGTTTGATGAACAGATTGATCTGTCACCCAGCATCTCTTATAGACTTACTTAGTAAGCAAAAATCTTACCTGAACCGTTGATCCCCCCCTTGCCCCCCTTCCAAGTTCCATCGTCACTGGACAAGAATTCAAACACAATTATCAGTGCGAGGCCCTCAAAACATGAATTCAATATTACTAGAACATTATTTATAAGAGGCAGTATTCATCTTGTCAAAAGTTCAGAAGTAAGGTAGCAGCAAGGTTGGCATAACCCATTATTGAGTGTATTGGTGAAGATTAGGTTGTTTGTCATCCGTATACACCGGTATATTACCCTCTTCCAAACATTTTCAAAGCATATGAATCTACACAGCCTGTACATATTTAGCGCATAAAATCACTGAGTTTTCATGGTCACCGATGATGTGAAGGTGACCTTGTGTAGGTTTAATGCAAGAAGGAATAGTTCAGGGCAATAGTACTGAAATACACATGAGCTGTTAAAAAGATAACCAAAAATTCATTTGCCTCTCCAAAACACAGATAAAGCTCAATGTACATAACAAATGTCACTTGAGAAAAGTCATAAAATGTTTAAGAATATGACGAAAGGCTGACTCTCCACTGTATGACCATTCTAATTACCATGGGGGATACTGCAATGTGTATTACATATAATATTGACCAAAAGCATTGTGATCTTGTGTAATCTACTTTTGCAACAAATCATGCAAAACTACTTTGCCTTCAAATATATTAAAGGTGGTGTTCCGGCAATTTTGTCTTTGGGCCCCCTGATTTACCGGAAGTAGTATCGATTTGATATCGATGAAGGCCGTATTTTTTCATTGTGTCCTGAAATTTGAGCACTCAAATCCATTTCCTTCCCAGATATATAAACAAAACAACTGCCGTTTTAGTGGTTAACCATCAAGATTTGCACAGTATGAATAGGGCTTTGCAACATGCATTATTGGTCTACCATCAAAACCGCAGTTTTTTCCACCGGTACTTGATGGGGGTGTATGTGCAAGTGCGAGGCTTTCATATCAAGTAGAGAACACAATACACAAAAATTGAACAACCGCCTTTAAATAAAGTCTGTGAACTCTTGCCTTCTCACCATCCATCCACTTAGTTTAATCCATAGAGTTATACAGTATTTACTATAATACTCCATTGGTTTCATCACTACAACCCATACTGAATTCCAATAAGAGAATTCAAAACAGCCAAACTGTCATAATAGGCCTCCACACTAGGTGTCTGGTGGGCGGGGACCCCATCTTTTATGAAGCATGCACACAGGTTTAGTTACTTCAAATTGAACAACTACGAACACAACTGTGCATATATCTCAAATTTGAAAAAAAAATGAGGTCACTCTAAAATGCGGTGCTATTATGCTTTCAATGCAAAAGTTTGCTGCTAGATTTTAGTGTATGCCATTGGGTGCTGAGAATGAAGGTAGTGAGGTGTATGCTGTCTGCATTGTGAACAGATTAATTTTCAATTGGAACCAAATAACCGGCATCCTAAATGAATATCCAAGCCCTCCCAAACCCACACAAATGATGCAGACTAGATTGATTAAAACAGTTTTAGTTTCAAATGCAGCCATGCCAAAAGCAGGAAGAATAGGCATGTGATATACAATGATAAAAGTTGCTTTAAAGGCCATGGACATGCTTTAAACATACTTATAATACACCAAACAAATGGTTCATTCATATTATGTATTGGTATAATGTAAAATCTGAATGAGGCAGATTGAGAAACCGTATATTTGATAAAAAATTGGGAAGAAGAGAAGGCGGGTTGGGGGATCCCCTCCTTTTCAGCTTCAAAGGAAATTCCAAAATGAAAGTGCTATCGCGCTGGCAAGCGTGGACCCAGAAGTGACGTCCGAGTAACAAATACGCGGTACGCGATACGCGTCATGATCGTCATCGTGGGACGGACCGTGCGAGTGGCCCAGTTTTCTTGCATACGTACACAGTTGACGTCGTGATATGCGTCTTACGTGTTGTATCATATGGCATAATTTATCTTGATTTGATGCTTAAAATTACGATATCATGTGCTGTTGTCGACGGGCTTGCCCAGCGGTGACCGTACCGACAAGGAGAATCAGAACAGAATAGCTGTATTCAAGTTCCAGACTAAGAAACCGACAAGGAGAGAATTTTTCTTTTGGAAAGTGGGCGGTGCGGTTTTAGCCCCACGTGTGAGCTTTGTTTACAACTTGTTTACTCTGACGTCATTAAACAGGCGGGCAAAATCCAAACTCCAGTCATCTTGATACGCGTTCGCGAAACCAGGAGAAGGCCCTGCCAGTTTGGGTATATTTATCCTTGAATTTAACACTTTCCCGATGTTCACTTTTAAAAATCTGTGTGCGATATGATCAGGATACTGTTGAGGTACGAAAATGTAAGAAATTAGGAATGTCTACTCGCCCATGTCCATGGACCTTAGACCCATAGGAAGTGCTGTAAAAAGCCCACAAGTTACAGGGTAGATGTACATATTGAATGGTAAAATAAGGGTATAATTGATACATGTACAAAAGAGCAGTGATATTAGCTTAGTTTCTAATCAGAAAACACCTGTTTTCTGCTGAAGCATTTTCCACAATTTACCACTTGATGTATGTAGACCTACAGTTTAATTGTGCTGGAAATGACCTGACCTTCCTCCGCTTTTTAAAAAGTAACAAATTGTTTAAAACAGGAGTGTCAGTAGTAATTTGATTTAATGCCATGCCGGAGGAATTTCTGAGTGCTACCACAGTCCTCCAGTCATGTTGATGGGAACTGTTTGGGTAGTGCAATATCTTCCCTTGCCTTCACCAATGAGGTCCAGGGTTCGCGATCCCTGGCTCGTTCTCGCGGCTTTATGTGAATTTGGTTCTCGACCATACTCGTTCCCCATGTTTTCTCCGGTACTCTGTTTCCTCCCTGCGGCTCTAAAACGAGCTTCTCTCTCGGATCAACTGTTCCGGTATCATGGTTTTTCTGTTCTCTGATGTCCTGAGTGCCTTTCATGGCTGCCGCACCGCACCTTGAGCACGTTTATGTTTGGAAAAAAAAAAAAAAAAAAAATAATGTCCGCGCATTAAAATATTCAAATTATTAAATATTATTATTTAGGATCAGAACAGTAGTGGTAACAGGGTCGGGGGGGGGGGTCACCCAAGCGCTTCAAAACTGGGAAGAAAAGCTTAGAAATCGTGCTAAATCAGTCATTTTTTGCCTCTCACTGGAAGTTTTCACTCAACCAGGAAATATGCCTCAAAACACCTTCAAAACCGGGAAAATCTGCCTCAAAACTGCGAAATTGCCCCCCTCCTGACAAGTGACCCATGTTAATGTCCCTGTCAGTAAATTAGATCACTTAGGCATCAGTATATTAAGTCCTCCAGTAAACATTTCAAAAACATCAAAATTTAAAAAATAGAATTTTTGCACCAAGATCAAGTAATGTCATAATGTAGTGATTTAGGTTGAATTTTCTTTATGCTCCTATATAAGAAGCGTATATTTTAAATTTTTGGTACCACGAAATAATTCCCAGCCTTTAATCTTTTTTAGATGGGGGTATTTTTGATACGAGGGGTGATTGATAAGTTCTAAGCCTAAGGTAGAAAGAGATATGCTACAAGTTCAAATTTACACCGTCTACATTTTTCATTCTTCAATGAACATTCCATGAGTTTCATGTGTATATCTGTTCTATTTTTTAACTTGCAGGTACAAACATTGAGAGTTTTTTTGCCGTATCTATTGAAGCAATTACGCAAGAAATTAAAGTTGAGAAGAAAGCTGACATCGGGGGTGCTATTCCATCAAGACACTGCCGCCCGCTCCAAATCTAAATGGTAGCCAAGACTGCAATCCATCAGTGGGGCTTCAATCTGGTTTTTAAAAAGAAAAAATCCACCAGCCTATTCACCCTATTTGGCACCGTCGGACTACTATCTCTTCCCAAGAGAAAAGGAACCCCCCTCAATGTTTGGGTAATTTTCCTCGCGTAATTGCTTCAATAGACGCCGGCAAAACTCTCACTGTTTCATTACCTGCAAGTTAAAAAAAGAACAGATATACACATGAAACTTCTGGAATTTTTCATTAAGAATGAACTGTAGACGGTGTAAATTTGAACTTTGTAGCATATCTATTTCTACCTTAGGCTTAGAACTTATCAAGCACCCCTCGTAGAAAGCTTTAATTTACAACAGTGCAAAAATTAGAATTTTCACATTTTTTAGGGACCCCTGTTATTAAAATCTCTCACACAACTGCACCTTTATGTTCAAATAGGGGGTAGCAAAGAACTCATCTCAACAGCAAATACTACAACCAGCCTCAAACATCCCCTTCTGCGGCCCAATCTGCATGTATTCCATAGCAATGTTTTAATTATATCAGCCTAAGAGAGAGCCCAGCAGACACTTATCAGTAAGATAATAATGTCCTCTACCAATGGGTCACCAGCTGTTTCTGCCATCTAGTTTACTGAGCTCAAAAACAAAAAATTATGTGTATAAAGTCTATGACCCCGTACCTTCAATAAATGGCTCAACTGATGCTTTACAACAATGATCCAGATTTGTAGTCAACTCCAGCTCATCACAGCTTTGTACTTAAGATAATTATGTCATATAAATTTTAACTATTCAAACACTGACTTGGAATATTCCAACAATGCTGACATTTGGGCTTACTGTAATGGTTTTACATCTACATCTCCATCAGTGCATGTATCATTTATGAGACAATAAAGGGGCTTTCCTATCTGTTTCGTTAGTACGAAATGAAAAGGTTATCCCCTTTGGTGAGCAAGTTCCACATCATTTGAAGAAGCCATATCACAGCATTTTTTTTTTCAAAGTAAACAAAAGCGCCCTAATTTTCATCACAGTGCATTTTTTTTTGCACTGTTGTTGGTTGGAAAATTGTTGTAGTAAAGACCCCTGTAAGTGGCTAAGCATATGCTTTGTTTACAAGTCGAGATCCACTTTTTTTAGGCGCAGAAACAGTCGTAATGGCATCATCAGGACCCGCTTTAAAATAAAAATGCTTAATTTGTCTGTTTTTACAATGAACAGTAATATAAGGTGTTGATATGACCTAACACTTGCAATTTAGAGACAAAATGGACATTTTGATTTTGGAAAGAAATGACTGATAGTGGCTTTTAATGTTCTTTAAGAAATTATTTCTAAGAGGTAAAAAGTGCAGTGCAACATTTCAGCACCAATGTCATCATATTACATCTTGACCCCTTGGATAGAGACCAGTGGAAGTTGCACCCCTGGCTCAGATATCGGGTCAGAAGTGGGATAACAATTGCAACCTGGTTGTGTGAAGATTCCTCAATATATTTGCCTAAATTAAATGCAAATGGTCATTGGGGGGCTAATTTTCCTGTTGGGCGAGTTGGTTTCATAGCACATATTGGAGGGAGCAGATCACTGGGACGACTTGTAAATTTTGCTCCCCCCAACATCGATTGCCTTGGTACAACTGAATAAAATTGAAGGGTGCATTCTAAGAAGCCATAAGAATGTGGTATTAAGGCTATAAGAAATATGTGAAGTCATGCTGAGCCTTGAGTACACACCCTTTAATTCTACCAAAGAAACGGCCACTTTCTGACAAAGAACCTGTTACCCCTAGGTGACCTTTGACCCTTATCCCTGATGCATCTCTCAAGAATTAACCTAAGCAACTTTGGTCATGTCTCACACCCTTTCTTTCTTTGCAACGAAGGTGCATTTGAAGTGCTTTTATGCAATGACCTTAAAATTGACTCCTACATGAACCCTGACAACAAAATTTTTGATACCAGGTATGTACCCTATATTTAAACGTATGATTAGCCTTTGCCAAAGACGCCTCGCATTTTTAGCCACCAACAGCGACGCGCGCCGAAGGCGCGTGGTAGACGCCGACGAAGCTCGTGAGGACGAGCGGGGGAGCCGAGCCGAGGCGAGGTTACGATGTCAGCTCTCTGAGTGGTCCAGAGAGGGGCGGACGCGGACTCACACAAATTGAAAAATATAAAGCCTTGATAAAGGCCTACTTATGGATGGCTGCAAGTTGTGGCAAAAAAACCACCAAAGGCATATGTTGACAATAAGCACTTTAAAGGTTGCCAAATTTGAAAAATGGTACATTTGAAAAAACAGTACACCCTCAAGATTTTCAAAATTGATATTTATTTTTCTATGGTTGTAAGCTTTTATATATACATTAGCCCTCACCTGAAATGATTAAGACCAATCAGAATCATTATGGGTAAAAAGAACGATTCATAATTAAAGGTGCTTGTTGCGATTTTTGGCTTCGTGTTCTACTTGATTGAGACCATGATACTTACACACTGACCATCCAGTCCAATGGGAAACAAACTTGTGCAACCCTATTCACTACTGTGCTAATATTGCCAGTGGTTAACCAATAAAGTGGTAGATTTTTATCTGTATCTTGAGACAGAAATGGATTTGAAAGCTGTGAAATTCAGGACAATGGGAAAATACGGCACTTTCATCTGATATCAAAATTGATATCTTACGGGTAAATCAGGGGGGTCCCAATGGTATTTTTATGGTAAACTGTTATCTTATTCTTCCAATGCCCTAGACTATCATTTGCGAGCAAATGAAGAGAAATTCATATTTTGTGAACGTGTGCCGTGCCGCTTAACATGACAGGAGGAGCTTTTGTGAGGTTACAGATTTCTCTCAATTTTCACTGGATCGGTTCCTAGACCACATACCGAGAACGTCGAAGGGTTATTGAACCAAACAAGTACAAAAGAAAACCGCAAACCTTGTTTTGAATTGTCTGCTTTCGCAGTCGTCCCCATAGAAAACCATGCTTTGACTTTCTGCTCGTACACAACAGAAACTACTAAATCCCCATTTATTACATAAAGACGGGCGTATTCGGCTTATTAATTCAGGTGTGATCTAATTAAATATGATTAAAAAAAAAAAAAAAAAAAAAAAAAAAATTTCGAGAAAAATTGGGTGCTTTGCTTTTTCCTGAAATCTCTGTCTCTGTAGTTGAATCCAAAATGGATTCCCACCAGCTCCCTCTACCTGGTGAGTGAGAACCAAGAGAGAAGAATAGGAGATCATCATAAATATATGTGTGGAATGGCAATGATTTTAAGAGAATCAACTTTGATATTCAGGAAAATCGTGCTATCTCAGATTCTTTTCAATTTTGCATCCCTGATTTTAATAAAATGTGACCTATTGTGGACTTACAGCAAATGACGTAGCTCTACTAAAACTTAATAAGCTGAGACAAATATGAAAAAAAAAGATTATGAGGCTTATCATTTATGAGGCTTCACCAATATTCATAATAATAAAGTTAAAAAATAACCCTTACAGTGGAAATGATTCTACCAATCTTGACATTTTGGGATATTAAAATATCTTGATATTATCAAAAATCAGGAAGTTTCCTCACCAACGATCGGGGTTTTACATTTTAAACCACGAGTATTATATAAACTATAACAAAGTTTACTACTTTAACTCTTGTGGTTAAACCAACAAAAACATACTCACTTAGGGACATCTTGACGCTACTGCCTGTAAAAGATCTAGGTAAAAAGAGTGTTGCTTTAATTTAGCCAAGCCAGCATTTATTTTTAGAGAAAACAAACAAACGCATTATGCTGCTAACTTACATACCTGCTGCAAAATATGTCAAAATTTTCTATTTTATGATTCTCTGGACATCCTTGAGAAAGAAAAGCTATTTCAGTTGATTTCAGGGGAAACTTTTTATAGAGACCATCAATATTACATTAGTTTTGGGACATATTGATAAATAATGTTGTAGTAGGCAATTTTTTTTGAGGACCACTTATGTTTCTGTGGCAAACTTTTTAAAAGTAATCTAAGAAAAATTGTCATATTTTGAAAAAAAAACTTGTTAATGCAAATTTTGTTTTCTAGCAATTTTGATATGGGCTTACACTGCTGGTTAATTCGAGTGGTGTCCTCGATCCACAATGGCTTTCCCACACTACGATCTTCATTGCTGTCTTGATGTAATCTACATCCAATCCTGTGTCCCTTTTGAGCAGATCAATGTAGGTTAGAGTTGGTCGTCCTGGTTCCTGTGCCCGTGTTTTGGTGTCCAGGAACCAAATTTGCGACGCATTCCCCGCTTCTATAGCAGTGACCGGCGAACCTTGACCTTCTTTCCCTGATTTTCTGGGTATTTATGGAATGTCTCCATAGAGCTCTGCATTGTTATGCTGTTTCCAGTGTATCTTGAGGACAGATCGTAACATGCGGGTGTAGCAGCCATCAAGTTCTTTTCGAGCTTGGGGTGATGGTCCATGCCTCACAGCCGTACAATAGCACAGACTCGACAAGTTGCAGCAAAAGAGTTGGAGCTTGAATTTTCGTGAGAGCGAAGATCTCCACATTTTAATTCAACTTACTACAAGCTCTCCATGCTGCTGCCTTACGTTTGCTTGACATCTTTCTCAGTACTAGCCTTCCACGCACCTAAGTACTGCAAGTCTTGTACTTCCTCTAACTTGGTGCCATCAGTTGTACAAATGTTGACTGGGCTGTTTTGGTTGTAGGCCATGACCTTTGTTTTCCTGCCATTCATCTTCAGACCGACTTTAGCCACTGCTGTCTCAACCCTCCTTAGCAGTTCCTGTGGCCTGGTGTATTTCTTCGGACAACAATGCAATATCGTCTGCAAAGTCGAATCTGTCACCACTTTTGGCCCAATTCTCCTACTTCCTCGCTTCACCAGATGGAATCCAAGCTCCTTCTTCCTTGCCATTATTGCTGTCTCAGGCAAAGTCTACTACAATGATGAAGATGTTACTGGGGCAAGGGTGTCCCCCTGTAGAACTCCTGCCAAGATTTCAAACAGCTCGTCTCACCATCAGGAGAGATCACTTTGGCATGGTATTCTCATACTATCACCATCGCTTTTCAACTATCTGTTTTGGGATTCCATAGGCTTGCGATTTTTAAGCATTTTGCCACGATAAGGTGTCAAATGCTCTTTCGGAATCAATGTATGTATAATTTGCAGAAATTGTTATGTTTGGACCCCCTCTATACCAATTCCTAAGTGCCAATATATGCCCAACAGTGGTTATCCCAGTTCCTGAAGCCATGTGTTGTTCTTAGATGTTTATCCAGCTCCGGTCTTATTCGGTTCAGGATCATCCTATTGTATGTCTTTGCCACAATAGAACTCAGACTGATGCCTCGGTAGTTGCCTCCCTGGCTGAGGTCCCCTGATTGGGAAACGGTACATGTTTAGAATAGACCATTGCTCTGGTTTCTGTTCCTATTCAAGAGAGCATCGTTGCAAAAACCTAGCACAATATCATCTAGGTCTCACCTTTTCAAGACTTCTGGAGGGCTGTTGTCTTCTCCACAGCTCTTTCCTTCCACCAGTGACTCTTTGGCCTTGTTATATTCCAGCTTGGTCAAATGGCCCGGTTTTAATGTTCAGATCTATAAGGAATTGGGCAATTTCCCCTCATCCTCATCCTGATATCAGGTGGGCTTCCAAGAAGGTTCTTAAAATGATTGTTACCAATTTGAGACCGTTCTTTTTGGGTGGTCCCTTAAGTTGACCCTTTGCTGATGCTTTCCTACCGGTTATGTCAGTAATTAGTCTCCCAACTTTGACCATTCTTTGGAGTTGGCATGTGCTGACTCTACTTCCTTTATCTTTTTGTCGTAGATCTTCTTCAATGACTTGATTATAGGTGTCTCAGCTTCTTCTTTGCTGCCTTATATTCCTCTCTGTCGCTTTCAGAGGTGGCTGTTCTTATATTTTCGTATGCAGCTCTAATATCATCTCTTGCCTCTATGACTCTAGGATCACTGGAGATACGTGTTCTATGAGCTCTTTTCTTAACTGGGATAGTCTTTTGTGTGCCGCTTCCTTGTTAGCTTTAATAAATCTGTCTATTTCCTCAGTGACAGATTCCTCTTCGTTTGACAGACTTCAAACCTATGCGTCACCTCGACAGTGTACTGATCTTGTAAGCTTCTATCAGTGCTCAGAGTTTTCCAGTCATATTGCTTCTTCCTAGGTATTGCCTCATTCTTCCTTAGGCTAAGCTTATCTCCACCTTACAATTCTGTGGTCATAGAGCCCACCACAAATAGCCAAAGGTGTTATATCTTCACGTTCATAAAACTATTCCCCAGTTTCTACGGACAAGTATGTAGTCCAGTTGGAACTTGCTTCCTCCAGGACTGGTGTAAGTCCACGTTTTGCCATCTTTTTTGAAAGCTTGTGGCAGTGATGAAATTTTTCTCTACAACTAACTCCACAAGATATTTCCATTTCTATTTGTTTCTGTGTGATAAGTATATTTGGCATCTTCAGGCTACCCTAGCATTGAAGTCTCCAACAACATAAGAACATGGTGAGCAAGGGATGGAATCGATTGCTCGCCTAAGATTGTTGTAGTGGCCTTCAATGATGTCCTCATCTGTTAAGTTTGTTGGACAGTAGTTTACTATGATTGATGTTGCAGGGTTCCCCTGGAAGTTTGCAATGAGTTCAATTTGCGGTCTGTATGTGCCTGCACATCTGTTAAAGAACTTTTGCTTTGTATTCAGTACAATACACCCCGCCAGTTGCTGCTCCAGAGCTGTTTTTGGTAGCTGAAGTTGTAATAAGCGTCCTTCCAAGGATGTTTTCATACCTTACTGGTTCATCATGGACAAGACGGTGTTCCTGTATTCCCAGGACTTCGATGTTATACTCAATAGGTTTTTGAAACAAGCCTCCTCTCTGCACCGCTGTTCTCTAATTGTCCCCTAACATTTCATGGTGATATCCTAGGAGCCTGCCTTGCAGCTTATAGGTTTCTCCTCTTGCAGGCACTGTATGCATGCTTGTCTCTTCCTGACGGATTTAAAGGCAAGACGTCATGTATTTTTGCAAATCAATGTCTGCATCAGGACATATTTGATTAGTAGGGGGACTCTACCCCTAGTGTTGTGGTACTTGTGCCATCATAAATTTTGATATAAATGGATATTTGGGGCAAAAATTGTGCAACTTTTGAGACTAGGCCCATTTTCTCACAGTTAAAAGATGCTATATGGAAGTTCATGTTACATACATTTTTAAGCAAGATTGATATTACCCCCTTCAACAGTTTCTATATTCAACAGTTTCTTTTTATTTTTGGCATTAGGTTAGGGTGTGTGGTCGTATAGGTCCATAAATTAAAACATAATTTGGTTCCTGTAGAATGTTAAGGGGTCATATGGAACTTCTTTCCCCATTTTAATGTGAGTGGTACTTGTGTGAATTACAATATAGCCCATAAGAGCACTATACAAATGCTTTTCTGGTTACCATCAACAATATTTTAGCCAGGACATTTATAATGAGAACAAAGTCAAAATATTTTGCAGACGAGTTGAGAAAAATACCTGGCTTCTATGTTTACCAAAATCTCAGGTTTGATGGTGTGAAAGGTGATTCAAGGCCGAGGATCGGGCCATGGCCCTTCATCGCAGGTGCTTAGTTATGTTTCTGCATTGCAACCTGCAATATGAAGGTGTCTAATTATTTCTAATCCATGGGCTTGATGACGATTCAACAATTCGATTTCCTGGGAGGGCACCCTCATTTTCAAACATATACATAATGCATGTCCATATAATAATCACTGTGTGAAATAACCTAAGCTCAAATCGAAGCCCTTCATATAGAAAATCACAGAGACCTTTGTTTAATATTTCCGGATCCGGAAATTTATATTATACACAGTATCCTATGCACTGGTATACTGTACTAAATGTGTACTGCATGAAACAAAAAATCCGATTCATCTCTAACTTTGGAATTGACATTTTAGGTGAGTATTTAAGTTCTAGTTGACTATTTTGTTAAATGACTACACAAAAAATATATTATTCAAAATCTCTGAGTCAGCTTTAACTGCAAACAGTGCATTGAGCATACGCAAAAAGTGCGTTTCCACATATATTTATACACATTGATTGGTGTAAAGTATGTCACTTTTAGGCCACTATAGTGTAAACATACGCTGTCATTAAATTACCAGGGTAAATTTGAAATTTTACAATCTTCGCTTTGTGAATGCAACAAGGTCATAAGTGCCACACTGCCATGTGATACATCTTGTGCTACTATGTATTAGGACACAATCTTTCCGCAAATTAGTGTCTCTGAAATGGTTTCTTCAGGGGATTGTACCATTTAAGATCCGCTGACCCACAGTTGGTGTAAATGTTGGTATACTTCCGGGTTCTCAATAGGCGGCCCGCGGGCCCAATCCGCCCGCCAACCATTGATTTTTTGCCCTCAAATTGCTCTACATATAAAGGAACCACCAGAAATTCCCGGGTTATTTGGCCCTCAATATGGACTTTCAAACACGTTGTGGCAAGTCTCTGGCCCTTCAGTTTAATAATAATTGAGAACCCTGGTATCTTGTTTCAATGTATCAACAGAATACCTTTTAGAGGCAGAAATTGTTGTAATTTAAAATTTAAACACATTGTACCAGCAGATATTAGCACTAATAATTTGATAGAAGCATTCCTTGACCCAGTGACCCTGTATGTAAAATATTCATTACTACAATGTATGCACATACACATAATTAGCTAATTCCGTTGCTGTTCTTTAAAAACTGAATGCAATTAAATGCTCGGCCTGTTCTATCTTTCCTAGAGGGATATTTGTTACTAGCAGGGAATAATAATTGTGTTCTCACTAATTTGCTTGTCATAAATAAATGCAGATGCTTTAGAAGCCACAAATGCTAAATTTTGGTCACACCGCTCATATTTTAATATTGTGTTGTCTGACCCATAGGCATGTAAGCCTATCATTAATTGACACTGAATTCTGATAATAGCACTCTCTATACGGAATGCAAAACCACAAAACAACCAAGAGTGCCTAGCCATAAACTTCTAATCTTACATAAGCTGATGCAATGTGACATCAAAATGCTTGTGTTCCAGGGCAACTGGCTCGCACTTATTGGATTCTGAACCGTGATCAATGATCAGCAACGAACTCACTGACTCATTGAAAGGTGTGCCCAACCAAGCGTGAACCCAGTACCTATGGTAATGACTAAATCACTGCGACTGCGAATTGCAAGTCAAGATGTAAACCTCTCATACTAATTCCACTTACCATTTCCTGGAAACTGTATAGAAACAATCCCCTACTGTGTATAATTTTTGCTACAAACATTTGTGCATAATATCAAAACGGCACCATCAGAATCAACTGAAACTTTGGAAATCTGTTGTTCTGGGATCCTAGTGAATCATTAATGAAACATTGGGTGGCTAGGATCACAAAATGTTGGAAGCACTAGAATTTTCAGCGCAGGTTTATTTTGTATAGTAGTGGAATATATAGGCAGCCATGGACTGAAAATAAATAAAATTGCAATAAATCTGACAGAAACCCTGATTAAGGCAAAATACAGAATATCCTCATGCCTGATAGTGTTTTATTCTACAAAATCAGCACTCAGAATCATGGAGGGTAATCAGTCTCAGCTGTAGACTACCCAATATTTAATGAAATAGAGAATTAACCGTTTTAAACCCAACCAGATGGGTGACAAATCACTTGTCTACAACATAATGACAAGCACCAGAGCAACCCTAGAAAGGAAATTTTCTAGGACGGCACCAGTATGGAATTGAACCCACACCTTCTGATCACTAGATGGATCCCTCTTATCACTAGGCTACTGGCTGTGTCCGATAAACAACCTCAACCTGCCACCTAAGGGTGAGCTTGGTGTATACAGCACACAACTACAGGGACTACTGAAGACCTAGTACAGGAGATCAAATTGATGCTTTACTTGCAACCCTAATATACAATACTACAATGTACTCAAGGCCTGTACTCTGGACCTACTTTGGACCCACACCTTAACTCCCTACCCTCATCTCTTTTCAAAAGAATCTTCAAGAAAATCTCCTTCATATGTATATACTGTTGTTCACACCATAATCTCTCCATTTTTCCTCTCTACTTTGTTATTTCTCTCCCTTCAATTTGTTTGGACAGACTTTTAATGGTATGCAGGCCCGTACGCAGTGGGTGCGGGGGGTGCGGTCGCACCCCCCCCAAATTCCACAAAAGGGGGAAAAGTTCCACTTTTTGCCTACTTTTTGATAAAAAGTCAAAAATTTAGAGAAAATATGACAAACAAAGTCCACATTTTGGGGATGAGCCATTTCAAAACGTCCAAAAAAGAACCATTTTAGGGGGGTTAGGTCCATTTTTCCAAAAGAGGTCCACTTTTTCTAAGACCCGCACCCCCCGTAAAAAAATCCGCGTACGGCCCTGAATGTATGTCCATTGTTTTTTTCTGTCCTGTCCTTGTTTGTCTGTCATAATGTTGTTTGTCCCTATGTTTATATTCATATGTAAGTTTACTTAACCCTAATTTACTAAGGGCAAAATGGCATTATTTTACGTGATATGGAGACATCCTTTTAGACACGTTATTAGTAAATTATCTAATGGTTAAAAACAATGATTGATGATATCATCTGGAAAGCTAGGACTTTGAACTTGCAGATAAAAGAAATTATATCTTTCTTAATGTAAAGAATAGCAAATAGCTCTGAAAATTTAGGTCATACAAAATACAGAGAAAAATTGATTTTAAAATTTAAAATGCATATGAATTATTAGTACCCAATTTTAATATAGTTTTATGAAGTTTTAAGCAAAGTACTTTTATACTCCTGCAGATAAATCAAAGAAATTAGTTGATTTGGATTATTTTGCATATTTTATTGACATTTTTGTGCTAGTTTGAGCCAATATTTGGGCCTAAAATGGCTGAAAATGTGACTTTAAACCATAAAAACCATTTCATTATGTTAAAATGATAATTTAAGCTAAAAGTGGTAGTTTTTGATAGATAAGGTATGAATCCAAATCAATTATTCAATATATGTGATACTCCATCTTCAAATATTTTGCACATAGAGTTGAATTCATTTTCGTTCCATATGGCACTATTTTTGGGCCCTTAGTAAATTAGGGTTATTTGAAGAGGTTACTCGACCAAAATTGGGTACGGGTGTGTGTCTCCACAGGTAAAAAATCGACCATGTTATTATAGTGACCAAATGTACACAAATATGACCCATTTATATAGTTGGTTCGGAAATTTTAACCCATTATAAGTTGGCTTTGCATTTCGCACATTTCTCATATTAATTCTTAGCAAAATGACCCATTGTTATAGTAAGGCCACCCATATCGGTGGCACATATGTTTCTACCCTTTTTCCACTGAGTACCCCCCCAACCCCCCCCGGGAACATGCACCCACATCGCCCCACGCTCGCGTTTAGCAGTGTCCTCATTCATCACCCTTGCATGTACATAGCTTAGTGTATATTCCAGTTGTCACTTATATTGCGTGGTTAATATATCACCACTCCTACTTTTCATATTGTAAATTGGTCTTTTTTCCTTTTGTATTGCTAATTACTGTATTTTGCTTTTTGATGAATAAAATTTGATAATATAACTACCGTAAGGTATGAGGAATTCCGAGCATTTTACTAGAAAACGGGTGTGTAACAGAGGTTACTTGTCAGAGGGGCAATTCCCGGTTTTGAGACAGATTTTCCCAGTTAGAGTAATTTTGATGCAGATTTTTCAGGTTGAAGTGAAAATTTCCTATGAGCAGGCAAAAAAAGGGTGATTTAGCATGATTTTCAAGCTTTTTTTTCCTGGTCAAACTTCTCTGTTACACTCCGGGGTTACGCTACTGACAAGAACCCACACACACACACATTGGAGATTAATGAATATTTCAGGGTTATGGTGGGAAAAATCCATCTATTCCAAAACTTCGCATAATTTATCACTCTGAAATGAAATCAATGAAAAAATCACTGAAATTTGAAATAAACATTGAAACAAGAATAGTCTTTTAAAAAGACAACCATCGCTTAGCGAGGACGTTAGTACTTAATATGTTAGTGTAAATACTTGAGATCATAGGACACCTCATATTAGATTATATAACCACAGTATATATTTCAGGCATCAACCATACTCATGCATTTACCTTTAATTTTGAAATACCATCCAGTTTGGAAACGCTAGCCTTAAAGGTGCAACGAGAGATTTCAAGTCATCCATATTTTCTGTGATATGTAGTGATTTTATATAGATTAGATGCTCAATAGATTCCTTACGTTTTATTTGGTTACAGAAATAACTTAAAATGAAAACAAAAGGTGATTTCTATATGCTTATATTTCAATAGAAAACATAGGCTGAATTTCGTATTTGCTCCTATACGAAATTAGAAATTTCACCATTTTTGTACTAAAGAAACAGTTCTCAGCTTAACCCTTACATATGGGGATATTATTGATATAAAGCTTTACACCAGTGCCAAAATCAGAATTTTCATATTTTTTCGGGACACCTGTTATTTGAAATCTCTCGTTGCACCTTTAATATAGGTGAATTCAGCAATGTGGAACACTGTGGGTAGTTAATCAATCAAATAGATTCTAAATATTTTGACCACAGTCCATTGCACCGAGATTACAAAATTCTAACTTAAGGGAAACAGGTTTTAAAACAATGCTTGTCACTATGATGAGGCAATGAAGTATCAATAGGCACAGTTCAATAGCTTTCATTCACAAGTGTATTTAGAAAACACACCCCTGAGTTTTGTGCATATTAAATGATACCTAGAATACACAAGATCAGTTCATGTCAATGCACGTACAAGTACAAACCACTGAACTGTGCCCTTGGTTGATGAGCTTATTGTAACTCATAGTCTTTGCTATCTGGGCATTGTGTACACATAACGGTACTCTCAAGACCATGGGTCAGATCATCCATTCTTATTCAGTGGGCGGGGTTTAGTAAGCAAACACGCAATATCATTGGTTGTTGCCTATCTTATATGAGACGATATTAGATAGTGAGTCGCCGCGCAAGTGTTTACGCGCACGTGTCTAAGGTTACGCAGTGCACGCAGGTAGTACGGGTTGGTTCATTTTTTACAGTGGGTGAATATTTTTGTTTTTTAAACTAATATTATTGAAATAAATCTATTTTCAGTGATTAAAACAACCAAAACTAAATAAGAATGAGAATAAAAGATAGGATTTGTTGTTTTGCCTATCTAATATCGTGTCATATTGGATGGGCAGTCCAATATTTTTATCGTAGTGGATACCGGCTGCGCCGGCATCCACTATTAGATAGTCAAAACAACAAATCCTACCTTTTATTCTCTAATTACACGTCAATGAACTGAGAAGTTATCCACTATGATGGGTGGCTGTCATCCAATCAAAAAGTTTTGTTCTAGCTGCTTAGGGAAATGTAATGAATTTCCTAGGTAGGCATATCCATATAAAAATAATTGAACCAGAGGAACTTTGCACTGCTACATGAGGACACCGCCCACCCTGCATGACTGTGATTTCTGCCAGGCATTTGCTTGCTGCACAATATGCTCTGATATGCTGGGTAACTTCCAATGTTGTGGCTTTTATCTCTCCGATTTTTACCATCTCGATGGAAAAAAAGTAATGGTGAATTATTGCTGAAACACCACTGAAATATGATGGGATAAACAAGTTTCAGTACAATTAATGAAACGACCTTAAAGAGTAATCTCAACAAAAAAACTATATAGATTAAACCATCGTGTCACGGAGGAAAAGTTTGGGACAGCGTGATTAGTTGGAGAGGAGGAGGCCGAATTGTGGCCCCCCATTCACCGTTTCAGTGAACGAACTAAATAATTGGTCTTCATGATTAATAGAGAGTGCAAAGACCGTTGTGTTCCTTCCTATCCATAGCACGGGGAGCTTTCAAAAGTCAGTAGCATTCAACCCACCTGTTACATTGAATACCGTTGAAGCACATACGATTGTCAAAATGTATTGAGAGTTAATATAGCCATATGTTGGCTTTAACCTGAATGATTTTGGATTGAGATCAGGAATGATGGGTCCTGCGATAGGACACATGTTTCAATAGGTTTCGTGTTGGGGAATTTTAATTTTATCCACTGCACATCCCTCATTCAATGCCAATACCGTCGGAAAAACGTAATAGAGGTGGACACGTGGGTTGATCATACTATATATCACTGTACTGATCAAATTTCAGTGTCATTTTCAGCATTAACAGTTCTTATTTTGAGGTATTCATTTCAGATTTCAGTTGATTTTATTTCTAGTGTTACAAAAATTCTAGGTGTGGCAATCATAACATCTGTGTTTTGCCTATATTCTTCAGAGGAGTGCAGAAGAATACCAAAATACACAGTAACAAGTTGTTATACTCTTAATAGAAAAGAAATATTATGCACTACCATGCTTGTTATTGTAGATGCACTCACCTGGAAAATCAAACTAAAAGTTCACACAATTTTGTTTTGTGTGGAAATATATACTAGCAAAGTTCAACAAACTTCCAGTATAAAGGCAAGGTTAATCTGCCGGAAAAACACAATGCTGAAAAATCTAAAAAAATAGAACACCCAAAAAATGGCAATTACAAGTGGAGAAACATCTCCATTTATCTATTAGGCCAAGTATGGTTGTTTTACTATTACATTAAAAATACACAAAACACTAAAACACAAAACACTATTTATGATCCTCTGTATTTGTTGAATATGTAGGCTTTCAACATTAAGCATTCATATTTATATGAAGCAGGTCACATTCATTTTTTGGTGACTGTTTCAACCATAGAGTCATTAGATATGTTTTCACCCATCAAGCTAAAGAGTTCAAAATAGACCATTTTAGCCAGGGCTTGATGCTGCAGGGATGCTGTTGTTGCCTTTCAGTATACACGCAGTGAAATAGTACTGGTATTCAACCAATATCTAATAACTCCATGCCCAAAATTTACATTCTGGTATTAGGATGTGTCCCATTTTTCGAAAAAAAGCTATGAGTCCTACTTCTACCCTTCTTGGAGGATATTCCTGCCAAAACCAAATTGAGTCCTCCCCCAGACAACTTGAATTCATGGATGCTTTCTATTGGTGTCAGAGTAGTATTGATCCTTAAAAATTATTTTTTTTTTCATGTTTTGTACACAGAGAACCAAAACCGTTATGTTAGGATATTTACTAATTATCAAATTATAGACCAGTTCAGTCAACTGAACTTGATTTTTTGAACTGAACTAGAATTTTGTGGACCGGTCTAGTGACCGTAGGAATAGAAGGCAAATGTACAATTTTAAAAGACTAGTAGAAACGAGCCTAGTACTCAGTTTGAAGTGATCTTACTAATTTAAATCGCAAAACTAGTTCCGGCGTTTTACCAATTGAACCAACTAGTTTTGGTCTACGATTTATTACGTCAGACCAGTAGGCTACTTGATCTACTAGTTTTTTTGACGCCAACATTTCCCGCCACTGTCTTGCCCGTTTGCCGTGTCTTGAAGCACGTCAGCCGTCTCAACAAGAGCTCTGAAAAAATTTGTCTTAAAGGTGCCGTAAATAAGACTAAGTTATATTCGCAGTTTAAATGGTTGCTTGCAGTGTTAATTGTTGTACATTTAACATGTTCAATGTGATTAGAGCGATGACGCATCAGTGACGATGGATTCTGGAACTTGAGTCACATTGCATGCAGTGTACGATAATGTGTAGTGTATAGTCAAAGTAGTGTATGAGTCGCAGGTATGAGTTTATAAGCTTAACTATCATGCGTATGAAAAGCAAAGATTGTAAATCATGAACATGATGGTATAGGCCGATTCTGCATGGGTACCAGCATTATAACTATTCCCCAAAAGACACATAGGGTCTGTGATTTCACACTGTTGGGTTTGTAGTGTTTAGGCCTATTCATGGGGCATGTAATGTATACCCGCTAGAACTGTCTCCCCAGTTGTGTTTCTTATCCGGGGTTTTGTGACCAGCATGTAGCCAGATTCTACGTAGACTGGTGGCACGATCATCCCGGGGATCATCATGCACGTCAATTGTGACTCACGTTCCAGAATCCATAATTGCCATGCTCTCTATAAACATGTTGAATGTCACAATATACTTAGCACCAGGTAAACTGCCAATATCATAAAATTTACCCACCTTTCAGAGCATATGTGGCAAACTAGTACAAACATCCCTACCAAATATCCCTACTAATTGCCCTAACTATTCAGTGAAGTAGTAGAAACTGCCCTATTAACAAAAGTAGTAAAAATCGACATCATTTTACTAGTTTTTCTAAACTATTGTCTGTTCAATTAACTTAGATGTCCGGTTGTAATTAATTATTTCAAAAAATATACGCTTCGAAAAAAAAAACTCACGAAAGAAGTTGTTATTCATCACTGGACTCAACAAGATTCATGGTTCCAACTTGAGAAAAACATATTTTCTTCTTTGGATTTTTATTCAATTTTACACTGATTTTAAATGGCCAACACGACAACAACTGGGTCCAGGGGGAATATTGACTTTGATCTAAACTTTGATGGCAGGCCATTCGTGAATTAGGGGCGCTTCAAAAGTAAATAATTACTGATTCGTTGACCTTGCTTTGATTTCAGGTGTTTGATGTGCATTTAATGGCATGGGTATATAAATGCATCATTGAAAATACCGATACTTTTGATAGAGGCCACTGTCTGTTTTATCATTTGGTTATGACAAACAAAAAAATCACACAGCTCTCCTGTAATGAGTCCACTCAAGTTAATGCCGTGTGACTCATTGAATATCATCTCTTTTGTATTGCAAAAATTCAGTGCAAATAGCAACGGTTCGGATTTTGTCTTGTTGAACAAAGTTGGCATTATTCGTTACATACCAGTGGCGGACAATATTGATGGGAATTGTATATCCTCCGACGACAACTTTTACAACCTTCAAAGTGGAGTCAATAGACCTTCCACAAAAACGTAAGTACTAATTGGTACCAAACCTTGTATTCGCTTCATTTCCAAAAACAAGGGTAAAAATACCCAGGAGTACAATAGATTTGAAGGTTTAAAATGTGCCATTCCTTTTTGTCATGTAAAAAACGTCTTAGGTCCAAAGATATCCAACAACTTTCTTTTCGAGATTTATTGTCGAAATCGTATATTTTTTGAAATATTAATAAAAACCGAACATCTAAGTTAATTGAACAGACAGTAGTAGAAGCCCCTCTAATACTAGTAGGACAATTTGTAGGCACCTCCTAGCGAATTTCCTTATTAACCATGAGGCTAGTTTCAGCAAACATTGTTCAGCTGCTACTACCAGTTATATAAATTAGTACGGCCTGAAGAACTAATTATTAGTTAGTAAAATCGAACATCAATGATACGATTTCTAATATTAGTAAGCAAGCGAGTAATTTGGTTTTCAGTGTAACCCATAGGTTGGAGGGGCACCCTCAAATCTTAATAGGACAATGATTTTGTGTTTTCTTAATCTTTAAAAATCCAGTCACATTTTACAAAATCAAAATGAAATGCCTGGCTACAGCTATCAGTAGATAATGTGGCAGGTTTTTAAACTGCAAAAACAATGTCTTATTTTCAAGCCCTAGAAACCAGAATAAACCACTTTGGATGTATGTATTTACCTGCTGAGACCTATAACAAAACATGTATGACAGAATGGATCAAAACACTGCAATGGATATTTTAACCCAAATCTCACTCTCCTTTCAGAACAAGATTCAAGCTCCTTTAATAGAATAAAATTATCCTTAACAAATCCCCAAATAATTTTTTTCTTCTCCACTTATTAGTCACATATTCTTATTTTGGTCTTATTTAAATATTCCCATTTTTAATTTTCTCTTCGCATTTTCTGATTAACATTACATTCGCCCTATTTCCCTATAGTATATCACTTTTCTTTATGTATTTAACAAGTTTTGCTTTAAGTTTCACCCCAGTTTTCTGGAGCATCTGGTTTTGGCATTCATTTATTTTTTTTATAAGCCAATACTTCCAAATTGTACATTATAAAACTAAACTTCATGTTTCATAAAATCAAACTTAATAATACATCAAATACAATAAGGCAATTCAATATTTCTTTCTGCTCTGTTATCAGTATATCTATCAAACTTTGGACTTTATTTAAGGCACCATTTTAGTATTGTTTGGTTGAGTAGGCAAAAGAGCTACTAAAATATAGTTCTGGTTGGTTGGGATTTTTAATATTAAAATTTAGAAGTTTCTTTTCAAATGATAGCTTGTTATCTAATTGGTATATTCAGATACAAATACACTACTTTAAATGAACAGGTGTCATAATTCATGGATGCATTAGTTATTTGTACTAATATTCAAAATAAAATGGGTTTTATTAATTTGTATAGCTATACACCAAAATTTAGATTGGTTGGGTTGTGCAAAACAAACCTTTTTATTTTTAGGGCCTACTGTTAGCTCAGTACAAAGGTTGTTTGAGCTGACCTGGGAAGTGATGACTCTATTGATAACAACAAATGCTTGACCTAGCATATCTGAAAATAATTACACCTAGAGCTGATCCTGTTACTGATAACTTTATTATTAATACTTGTGATTAAATTACAATTGAACATGATCCAGGAATATGTTTTTGAATATAAAGTGAATTTTGATACAAGTTATCACTAACATTTTTTCCCTTTTGTCCTCATTTTTCTTTTTTTCTCATGAGGAATATATAACATGCAGAGAGCCATATTTTTATTAGTGAAAGCAAGGAGGTATTTGGTGAAAATTTAATGAAATTTGTGAGCTAACAATATAACTGTTCAATAGAGTTTAAATTGATGACACCATATTGCAAGTCACACTTTCAGTATGAATCAAATATTTCCTCAAATTTGATCTCATTTGTCTCTCGATAATATGAAATTGAATACTTCTAATAATTTTGTAATGGGAACTATATTCAAGGTGCAAACATTAAATTTCTCCCCTGTGTTTGACTTAATGAGCCCCATACTCATGTTAGTAGTGCTGTCTCATGGAAAATCCTAGTGTCTGCCCCTTCCATCAATGAATTTTGAAATGAGCAAAATTGGTCAATGTAATTTGGGAGTCTTGGTATAGTGACACAGTGTATTAAAGGCTGTTCTTGCGATGAAAACTAAAATTTGCTTAGTTTCAAAATCAGTTATGGGCATGCATGATTACAATAAAACTTACTTCAAAAAGGCCAATGTTGCTTTAGCCTTTCATTAAGGTGGTGCACTTTATTTTTTATTTCCTACGAGTCCCTGTACACAATGTGTGTATAGCGCCCTCTCTCACCGAGTCTCTTGCGCATCGCCTTTCCGCATTTATTTTGTGCGTTTTGTTTTTCTTTATTTTTCGGGATAAATCTTCCGTAACTTTCCTGGGAACTGATTGGGCAATACAGACTAAGGCGCCGTATGAATGCATTGTGGTCAAACAAATGTGATACTACCATCTGGCACATTATTTTGTCTTAATGTTGGGTATTTGTCTTGTGGTTAAAGAAAGGGTTCAGTTGAAAGATAATCTTGGCATGAGCAATCAGTTAGTAGGTACAATCTCCCATTATGATGATCGCATAATACTTTGACACATAATGCTTGCACAGAA
Source organism: Ophioderma brevispina (assembly GCA_023653785.1). Lineage (NCBI taxonomy): Eukaryota > Metazoa > Echinodermata > Ophiuroidea > Amphilepidida > Ophiodermatidae > Ophioderma > Ophioderma brevispina. The sequence continues at coordinate 124,103 of JAMKCH010019922.1, read as the reverse complement.
CTATCCGTATTTGCGCAAAGACGCCTCACTCCGCTCGGCCAAAGGCTTCACCTTCAACACGCGCCTCCAGCGATACTGCTTATGGCGTCTTTGACAAAGACTAATTAATGTTGCTTGGACATATTAAAACTGATCAATGTGTACTTATGTGCATCTTTATTCCAACAAGGAATAAGTGGCCAGTGGCCAATTTGTTTAAATATTTCAAAACCAAGGGCTATTCAGATGAGTTCCCCTATGGTTGGCACAACTGGAAACAAGCATATGCCTCCATATGCATGTTATGAGGGTATTGAATACATGTGTATGGTCAAGTCATGACCAATGCATGGGTGTCACATGCACCTCATATAGGAGGCACATGCTCCATAGTGTATGTATGGAATTCACCTTGAATATCCCAATATTGGTTTTCCTAAGTAACACTTGTCATTCCCCCCTGCTACATCAGGTTGTGCATGTACATACATCATACTTGTTACTTAATTCAAGGCATGTCTTTGGACTTGTTGATAATTCTGCATGTTACTGTCTCATTAACATGTATATTAACTCAAAACATTGTGGCCCAGAATGTGTTACTCATGTGTTGTTGTGTGACTAGGGGGAAAACAACAGGATCTTGAGCAAAAAGGGGGCACAATCAGGTTGAGTGACGCCAATTTTACAAACATGCTAAGCTTTTGGGTAACAGATTGGGGTACACTCCACTGGGGAAGTGAGAACATTGGAAACGTTTCTCACTTAGGGACCACCTATTAAGATCAAGGGAATGGGATAGAGAAATCAAAATTTCATTAAAAAATGTCGAGTTAACCAATTTTCTCAAATTTGTCAATTTAAGACATGTTTTTTCCCTTTGTTAAAAAAAATAATTTCCCCTCATGGGACAAAAACAAAAATTGTGGTCCCTAAACATGCGCATCCCTGCATATTAATATTGATTGCACCCTTATTACCCTGACTATACAGTTACAAACATGTAGGTTAGAGGAGTCTTGGATAAATATGAATGAAAGGGGAACACTGCTCCCAGCCTCCTTGAGATGTAATTTTGAAAATGAGGAATTATATAACATGATTGTCTTCAGATAAATTTCAGTTATGAAACACGACTTAAGAGTGTGGAGCTATGCAAAGTATTATTTGTACAAGTAGTATCGTACATGACCTATTTAGGGTTTCCTCCAATAAGTGCCTTATGGAGAGCTATATCTTTGGTGTAAGTGCCTCTTTTCACTGCATCTGCATCATTATTTGTTAGAAGTCTAAACCATGGTACAGCCAATAATAGAAGGGCAAGAGAGCAGAATACCCCCTTGAAAAGTTACAGGTAAGATCAGGAAATTTTGATGAAATATCATGTAAAATCAACCGTTTTTGGACCCTATTTACCCTCCAATCAAGACAACTTTCCCTGATCCATATGAAATAAGTGGTTCTGAGCTGATTTGGCCAAAATGGGGCAAACATTTGAGACCAGTTGCAATATGAAAAATTATAAATGTCTCTAATCTCTCCACATGCCCTTTGGCCAAAATGATTCGCACAGAAAATGCTTGTCATATCTTTCATGTACAAATTTTACATCTTGTTTTGGGGATACAGCAATTATGCATATCTAATTAGCTCATTGGCATACCTAACCCACATATATAAGCATTTACAAATTACAAAATGATGCATGTCATGATGGCCTTTCATGCAGTGAAGGAATTTTTGCATATCCGATGTACCGTTTTTTAATACATTGATACTTCGTCCGGCCTGAACTAAGGAGTGATGTCATAGCATCACACAGTGATTGTGCACGCGTATCGCGCACACCGACTTTGTGCGCTCTCGATTATAGCTGCGACTTGCTGCGATTCGCACATTTAAGACTGTGTGAAAGCTATGACGTCACTCCTTAGTTCAGGCCGGACGAAGCATACAACAATTTTATCAATTAGCTCATTTGCAGACCTAATTTGCATATGTTATGTTTCTCTCCACCAAGTTACACCTTACAGAAGTCCAGATAACTCGCTCACACACTTCCATTAAGATTTTAAATTATGCAAGATAATTAACATATTTTGTACCAAAAATCTAATCAGGTTGAGAAGATAACCTACTTCCTTCCACAAGTTACAATGTCATAACCTCTAATGCAACTCCAGATAACTTGCTCACAAGCCCTTTACACAGAAAAGTGATTACTCTTCCAAAACAAAGTCCAGGCAAGACAAAAATTTCAATGTTAAGGTATGTTTAAGAAGCCTTAATGTTGCTTTTCACAAAGAATAGTAATATTTGTTGATAAAATCAGGGGCGGATCCAGGATTTGAAAAACGTCAAAATTACCGGGGGGCTGAAAGGCTGAAATTGTCCAAAATGGGCTGATTTTGCAAGGTTTTTTTGCAGAATTACCTGGAGGCGCACGCCCCTCCCTAGATCTGTGCCTGAAAATGTAACACTGGCAATTAAGAGAGAGAACGGCCATTTAAAATGGACTGATTTTGCACGCATACAGCAAATGTAAATCCCTACTACCTAAATTCAGGGTTGGTCAGGCCCATAAAACATTTTTGAAGAGTGCACCCATCTCAAAAATGTTATGTCAGGGCCCTGGTATTGGGCAGCACAGGATGCTTTATTATTGTGCAGATATCATCTAAAAATTTAACAAACTATAATTATGGTAAATAAGCTCCAATATGCTACAAAACCCAGCTTCCTCCTGATTGGTCTTCCATACATGTATGCATCTTTTGGCAGGTTTACTATTAGTATTGGGCAAAGTACTGAGCACTTGCATTTTTATTAAAAACAAAAGTTGTTTATGTGCGCAGACTTGCTGTGTAAATATCATTACAATCACGTACCAAAGGTCCTGACAGAAAGGTGTACTTATGTACATCCACCTCTGTGACTTGTTTATGCCAAGTTCTGTGTTTTGCTTGAGAAGCCAAGAGTGAATCCTTGTTCTGGTAATGGTCAATTGCTAAAAAGCTGCTGTATAATGTTTCCAGCATGCAGGCTGAGGGGACATGGCGTCAGTTATGCTAATAAACTGCCCTTTGGTTACATTGTTGAAACTCTGGGTACACTTCAGACCTGTAGATCTTTCTCAAGGTGGAAGCTGATCTGCAGGTTTCTAAGACATCAACATAGTCGAGTGCACCAGTGGCCATGTTGTAGTTTCATACACACTGCATAGCTACAAACTATTTTGCCCACCAAGACGCACTCCCACCAAGACGAACGTAGCAAAACGTGGTATGATGCGAGCGCTTCAACATAAAAATAACGTCAATATGCAGCACATACTACCTGGGTTCAATTATCGAATTGAACCCGGGCATCAGCCAATGAAATTGATTACATTTTCACAGCTGTTTAAGAATGCTCTTTTAAACTCACTCTACACCTATAAAGTTATGTACTAATGTTCATCATATTAAATTTACAAATACAATTCAAGTGAAACTTTGGAAAAAGGTACTGATGCTAAAAACCTTCATTCAAAATGGGAAAAAATACTTTAACAAAGTCTTACAGTTCATCTTTAAGCACTTAACCTTCTAAACAAAATATGAAAGCAGTGAATCTTGACCTGAACTGAATTCAATTGGCAATTTTAAAAATGGCAAATCCTGAAAGATGTATTTTATCAAATAGGTCCAAATTAATGAGTACAATTCAGATAGCCAAGGGCAACAGAATATTCCTTAAAAGTAGGAGGGCCAAATTTATTACCTTCTCATGCAATTCCAGGAATCACAGCAATCAATCAAAACATTGTTTGAGCATTTTAATAAGCATTCATTGGCTCAAAGCCCCCTACCTATCCTTCCCAGTGGAAGGACTGAATAAATAATTTACTTTCCATGGCAATTCTAGGAAACGCTAATTAAAACATTGGTTTTACAGTGAAAGGCCTATTGACCCCTGGCACAAAAACCTTCACCAGTTCCTTTTATTTCAAAGATTACCGTCTAAGATTTTCTTCAAAATGTAAACAAACTCTGGCCCCAATTTTGCTTTGAGTTGAGTTAATTGCACTAATGTATTGGAAATTGTTTTAGTAAATTAAAGTCAACTGGGACTACTCTGAATAAAAAAATTACAGAAATTTGATACCGTCATGATGTCAATTTGAATGCTGTTGTTGATCTGCTGATGTAATAATGCATTGTCTCTGGTCCCTATTTGTCAAGTGCATATTCATTATGGCTATTTTGTCCCAAATAAGATTTTGCTATTTGATTTGCTTACTTTAGAGAAATTTGTATCTTCAGAAATCTCCTTGTGCCCCTTTCAATATTTACATACATTGTACTTTGGACAGTTGCATTGGTGTGGACAATCAATTATTTCATTTTAAACTTTAATTTTTTAAATTAATAATTTACTGTATAAAATGTATACAGCAGATGATCTTGTCATCAATCAAGTGGTGGTGCTGTAATACCAAAATCAAGAAAGACAGATCTTGAAAGGGCAATTGCAAATTGTGTTTTTTTTCCATTTCACACAAAACAGTAATGATAATAAAGTTGAGTGATGCAATACTTCAATTAAGACAAATTATACTTTAATTTGTTAAACATGACGAATTATGGCTTTCAGCTTTATTTGCCTAAGAATAATATCCACACTCGTGTTTAATGATTGCCTACGAATAGTAATATGAAATATTCCTCATCCCTTTATTTGCCGTTTTGGGCCAGTAGTGCTAGGAGTTTACCTACTTATTCAACACAAGGCACACTCATAAGGTGGTAACCCTCAGACAATAAAGTGTTTGGCTTTGTGGGTAATAATCAAGCCTTTTCTGCGTGAAAAATCGTATTTACGACAAAGAAACAAAGAAAGCTAAGTGAATTTTATTGACATTCAGTTCCAACCCAACATTTCTGCCATCCCTTTTCTTAAATCAATGGAGGTGGAACTTACCCAGACACAAATTCTCAAATTCAGTGAATTTACAGAGTCAAGTCTGGAACGATATCTGCTACAACCCTAAGGGGGTCAGGTGAAGGAACAAAGCCCTGGGTGCATTTAGTTATGTGCCATTCAGCAGTGATAGTGCTACAAGATTCCTGTGTTTAGAACTAGTGCGGCCTGCGTATTTTGTCAAACACTGGTGCTCTAACATTCGCACTGCCATTTATTATTGGAACTTTATTAGAGTTTATTGTGTGTCTGCATGTAGCAGAAGTGCAAGTGAAAGCATGTGGGGAATACATTAAAGCCTAACCTTAATTTGAAGATGAACTTAGTGATAAATATTGGCTCAAAGTGGGCACAATAAATATGTGGTATCTGCCATCATACATGTAGTTGTGAATGGGGACATAAAACATGAAAATATGACCTCTTGATGACTTTGACCCGACATGAATTTTATTTTGACATGTTCACCTAATACACAAGATTATTTTCACCTAGTTTCAAGTGACCTTTTTTGTCACCTTAACCATGTCAATTTTGGTTTAAATTCCCACTGCACATGCAGAAAATGCAAAATATATGAAGGCTCATTTGTAAACAGGCATGAGAATGAACTTTCAGAAAAAAACTGAAAGCGGAAAACAAAAACTGAAAAACGCGTGAATGAAATCCAGCAGAAATACCCCAAATAGGCTGAAATAAATCAAAACGCGTTAAATCGGGCCAAAAAAAAAAAAACTGAATTCAGTTTTTAAACTGAAGGATTCTCATGACTGTTTGTAAGCAATCACCATGCACAGTTAAAGGTGCGTGTTCCGATCGATTTACCCGGAAGTAGTATCGTTTTTGGTATCAGATGAAAGCCGTGTTTTCTCATTGTTGTCCTGAAATTCGAGCCCTCAAATCCATTTCATTCCCAAGATATAAACCACATGCATTGAATCTACCATCAAATCTGCAAGTTGTTTCCCACAGTACTTGATGGGGTGTATGTGCCAGTGCCAGGCTCTCATATCAAGTAGAGAACACAACACAATACACATAAATCGGAACAAGCACCTTAAGAGATAAAATCCTAACATGGGTTTAATTTTGAGCAATTCTCTATTAAGCAAGAGACACCCCATCATATTTCTCACTACCCTTATTGACTTAGGACAATGGAAGTCATGAAAACCTTTCCACCCTTTAACTTGGTTGAACAAAGGTTGACTTCCAATTCCTTTATTCATTTTAGAACAGCTGGTGGTATTCTCATAATGCGCCTCATCAAATTTGAGGATGAAATCTTTCATTTAGTAAGCTCCACAAATTATTTTTGTTTAATCCCTCCCATTCTGAAAGAAATTAAAAATGGCTTGCCATAGTAATTGCTGCGAGATGTTGGTCCCTATATCAACCCCTAGCGATGCCTCCTTTCACGGTCCACCTTTCCTTTCCACTCATACAGCTGAATAAATCCTGATACCACCACAAGCCATTACATTCTTCTGAACAAGTTTGGCTACAATTTGTCCAAGCGTTAGGGCTTAAGAAGCCCTGAATTTTGATACAAAAAACAGTCAACCTAACCAAAATGGAACACACAGACTGACACAGAAGGAATCTGCTGTCACAATATCCCTCTTGCTTTTGAAGCCGGGGGGCCAGACTTGCCATTTTATCAGCGGTAAAAATATAGTGATCATACTGATGAAGTGCTCTACTGCACCTTGCCTTTCATGCTTCAAATTTAAAGGCCGACTCAGAGATTTCCCGAGGAGGGTGTCCTCAATTTTCAAACAAATCATATTTTTTTTTGCATATACATAGCACTCGTCCATATACTAATCACTGTGTGAAATAGCTAAGCTCTATGTCCTTCATATAGAAAATCACAACTTTGTTATAAAATTCCGGATCCGGAATTTTTGTTATACACAGTATCCTATGGCACGTAATACTATATACATAAATGTTTACTGCATCAAAACTAAAAATCCGATTCATCTCAAACTTTGGAATTGTGCATTTTAGGGTCCAATCTTCAAGTTCTAGTTGACTATTTTTAATTATTCAACAACAAAAATTATATTTCGAAATTTCCGAGTTGGCCTTTAAAGGTCCATGGCCCAATCGCTAATAGCCTTGTCCCCAGAAGCCCCAGATTTTACCGGAAGTGGTCAAAATTTTGGTATCAGAAGAAAGCTACTATTTTTCTCATTTACCCTGTGAAATCTTAGAGCCAACGGATGTTTGGTGTGGAAGTTATGAGCGAAAAATGGCCCCTATTTTGGTCGACCAATATTTATTTTACACAGTACTCTATGGGGCTTACAAAATCACGTTTTTAGCTCTCGCATCAAATCGGATTGAAATATCGGCGCGAAACTTTACAGATGGGGTTTTGGAGTAAAGGCCAATCTATCAAGATGAAAACTTCATATCTTTAAATCGGGCCATCCCCCTTTAATAAAACCATATTATGCAGTTTTTTGCATTCTTCCAGGCCCGTACGCTGCGGGGGGTGCGACTGCAGTCGCACTCCCCAAATTCCACAAAAGGGGAAAAGGTCCAAAATTTAGAGAAAATATAAGGAAAAAAGTCCACTTTTTGGTGATGAGATGTTCAAAACATCCAAAATGGACCATTTTAGGGGGTTAGGTCCATTTTTTCCCCAAAAACGTCCATTTTCGAAGACCCGCGCACCCCCCGTAATAAAAAAATCCTGCATACGGCCCTGCATTCTTCATGTCCATTAGACCAAAGAAAACAAACACTTGTGCTTGCAAGCAACCTCAGGAGACAGTAAGTTACTTCTACTGCACCGTTTTGATCTACAATGCATGCCTTTCTGGTTCAGAAAAAGTCACTTACACATTGGCATCTTTTTTTACAAGCTAAATAGACAAGACTGTTGGTGATTTTCTTGTAGATAAGAGAGGAAGGCAACTGACTGCCTAGGGATAAGCTTACTTACGGCTTATGGTTTTCAGATAAATAAACCACTTTTGGTGAAGTTGAAACCAATCAACAAGCAGTTTATAGGCTAGTCTTACCATGGCCTCTTCTCAATAAACAGCATGTCATAACCTCTGGTTTAAGCCTTGTTTAAGTGTACTTCTAGTTCACTATGGGATGGCAAACTATTAGTAACAATATTCCTGAAAATATTCTGGCATTTCTGTATTTAAAATTTTCTAATAAGAGCACCAATGGTGCTGAGGCTCTACGCTTTAATAATAGCGAGGCTTCAGTTTGACAGGTGGTAAATTAGCAATGATTGAACTTTTGACATTTGACTTGAAGTTGACTGGGGACTGCCATTGACCTCAGGTTTATCATGCGATTCAATTGGACTTGCGACTTCACTTGACATGTGTTGACTTTGACCTCACTGGTCAAAGTCAACCTCACTGCATGCTATGATTTCAGATTTGAAAAGCCCGGTTGCCAAAATAATTTATGTGTACTTATCATTCCATCATGAAATACCCATGGACAAGTCTGCAGTTGTGCTAAATACCAGTTTTCTGTCTTGTGTCAGGGATGGGGTAGGACACGATCTGCTCAATTTGGGCATTGGGGATTTCCATGCCTAAGAAAAATGATGCTCTGTTTTGCCGACTTATTGTTCAGGGGACCATATCTTGAGAACCACTCAACCCAAATGAACAATTTTTCAGGCAAGTGCTGAGCTACTCTACTCATTGTGAAAATTCACAGTTCATCATTTTACGTTTGTCAAAGATGTTGTAGGTACGTATCATCATAAAAATGTTACTGCAATTATTTTATGCCAAAGTATCAATAGAAACAGTCAAAAAATTTGGAGAAATTTGGGCCAAGCTTCTAGGATTCGTGCAATTTTTGAATAAAAGGAAAGAATCAATTCTCAACTTAAAGGTAAACAAAAAGGTAAAAAATACATCGTTCCTAAGAATGTTAGTGTCGCTGCCTGCCATAAGGTTGTCAACAGAGTCGTAGTTTGATGTTGATAGATTTTTGCCAGTTTTGTTTTTGGTTGAGAGATTGGGTTGTTTGATTTTAATGAAAGTTGGGTTGAAGAGTCCATAGGGGTCATCAAAGGTCCAATTGTGTATATCTCACATTAAGTTGTGGCCAGTAGTGGTTCTTTTTGATAACTTTGGTGGCTATGCAGAATCTTGTGCCAAAGAAATGTAGTTTTAAAGATTAATTTTCCCCAAAAGGGGGGCAAAGGTCAAGTAGGGTCATCAAGGTCAATCTGTGTAGATCTAACTTAAGTTTGGGTGGCCAGCTAGTGGTTCTTTTTTGAGTAACTTTGGTGGCGGTAGCATTTTATGTTTCCAAAGAAATGTAGTTTTAAAGATTAATTTTTTCACAAAATGGGGCGTCAAAGTTCACATAGGGGTCATCCAGAGGTCATTGTGTTATCTACCATTAAGTTGGGCAGGCTAGTGGTTCTTTTTTGAGTAACTTTGGTGGCGGGAGCATCTTATGTGCCAAAGAAATGTAGTTTTAAGATGATATTTTTTCAACAAAATGGGGGTCAAAGTTCAAATAGGGGTCATCAGAGGTTCAACTCTGTGTATATCTCACATTAAGTTGTGGACAGCTAGTGGGTCTTTTTGAGTAACTTTGGTGGCCGCAGCATCTTATGTGACCCAGAAATGTAGTTTTAAAAGATAATTTTTCACAAAATGGGTAAAAAAGATTCACATAGGGTCAACAGAGGTCAATCTGTGTATATCTCACATTAAGTGTGGCCAGCTAGTGGTTCTTTTGAGTAACATTGGTGGCCGGGGAGGCCCTTCTATGTGCAAAGAAATGTAGGTTTAAAGATTAATTTTTTCACAAAATGGGGTCAACGTTCCACATGGGGTCAACAGAGGTCAATCTGTGTATATCTAACATAAGTTGTGGCCAGCTAGGGTTCTTTTTTGAGTAAACTTGGTGGCCGCAGCATCTTATGTGCCAAAGACAGTGAGTTTTGATAAAGATTAATTTTGGCACCAAAAATGGGGTCTAAAGTTCAAATAGGGTCATCAGAGGTTCAATCTGTGTATATCTAACATTAAGTGTGGCCACAGCTAGTGGTTCCTTTTTGAGTAACTTTGGTGCCTCGCCGCACTTCTGTGCCAAAGAAAATGAGTTGAAAGGAATTTCACAAAATGGGGGTCAAAGTTTCCATAGGGTCATCAGGCAGGTCACTTGGTTTTATACCACAGTGAGCCAGTGGGAAGTGGTTTCTCCTGGCCAAGTATGACGTTAAAGGGGGATGGCGATTTAAAGATATGAAGTTTTCATCTTGAGGGATTGGCCTTCACTCCCCAAATCCCCATCTGTAAAATTTTCGCGCCGATATTTCAATCCGTTTTGAAGCGAAAGCCAAACAAACTGTGATTTTGGAAGCCTTAGAGTACTGTGTAAAATTAATATTGGGCGACTATTAGAATGGGTCACATTTTGCCTTATAACTTCGAACCCAAATAAAAATCCTTTGGCTCTAGATTTCACAGGGTATATGAGAAAAAATGTGCTTTTTGATAACAAAATACTGACCATTCGGTGAAATCTGGGGCTTCTGGGGACGAGGCCATATAGGGCGCGGGCATGGACTTTAATTCAGTCGAGTACGCTGAGGAAATGAGCAATTGTTAACTTTTGTATTTGAATGAAATGGGGCAAAGGTCACAAGGGGTCAATCTGTGATATCCCACATTATATGAAAAGTCAGAGTCAGTGGGTCTTGTTGAGTCAACTTGAGTAACTAAGATTCGTAGTCACAGACCAAAAATAGTATTTTGACCCAAGAAATGACATGGAAAAGGTTCAATGTAAAAGGATACTATAAAATTTTAAAAGCTCATAACTTGAAAAAACTAAGCTACCTATGTACATAATGGACGGGCATCGTGAGGGATAGAGCTATTTAAAATACAGCGGTTCCAGAAAAAAAATGGCAGAAGCTCCACCGTCCGACAGCCCCATTTAAGGAACTGTCAGTATTAGAAAACTAAGTACATCTGAGTTTTTTAATATTACATGAAAACGGAGGAAAGTTAAAATTTGGAGGATCATAATTTAAAAACTGAGCCAGTTCCACATACAAATGCATCACGAGAGAGCTCTTTGAATAACACTCCTGAAAAAATGGTAGTTCTGCCATCTGACAGTCCCCATTTACGAAAACTGTTTCAGTCTGACACAGTCCTACAAGGAGAATATTGTAGTACAGTGGCCTATTAAAAACTTTAGTCTAAAAATTTAAAGGCTCCATAACTGAAAACTAAGCTACTATGTACATATGGACTGCATCAAGAGGATAAACTCTTTAAAATCAGCTTGTCAGAAGAAAAAAAGGACAGAGCTCCGCCCGTCTGACAGCCCCATTTAGGAACGTCAGTGGGAACAATTGAGTCCATATAGAGTTTTTTTTTTAAAGTACATGAAAAGTATCAAGGCCTAAACTTTTAAAGCAATAATGGCACATTTTTTGAAGAGCGCCCCCAATTTTCAAAATTTGATATTTTGGCACAGTTACGTTGGTGATTGTCTAGGAAACTATACCAACGAACGAGAATGCTAAAAAATGCGTATTTATCATAAAATAAGCGATTTTGTAATTAGAATTTGGATCCCAGATTGGACTTAACGGCAGAGCTGGAAATGCTACGTTTATGTCCGTCCATGATGAAATAGTGCCACCTCGAGAAAATAACCTCTAACTTGATATGCCTGAACCAATAAAACAACTAATGGATGAGCATAGACACGTACATGGCGCTATTTCCAGGCTATTTTACATTGGAAGGCCGTTTCCAGCAGCCGTTGAATTATTATCGGGGATCCCGATAATAATTATTCTAATTACAAAATTCCTTCGTTTTTGAGACGGACATTTTCGAGCTTAACCATTCACAGGTATGGTTTACTAGCCAGTTACCAATGCAACCGTGTAAAAAATCTCAATTATTTTGAAAAATTGGGGGCGCTCTTCAAAAAAATGTGCTAATATTGCTTTAAAGCTTGAAAACTTCAAAACAAAACTGCTATAACAATGCATTGTTTGTTGGTATATCATTTGCACCATTGCAGTTAAGTAGTCAACTAAAATAAGATCAGAAGATATTTAGCATACAGCAGTTAAATGGTTAAATCAAAATATTAATTGGAGTGAACCATCCGAAAGTCTGGAGAAAAATTATGTCGGAAACCAGTGTAACAGACTTTATAAATTGAAAATCTTTCAAATCTATGTTTTTTTATTCACTCTGAAAAGATATTGCCCTCTTTCCTTAATGTTCTATATTTATTTTCTTTCCTTAATACGGAAAATCAGGAGATTTGCTAGCAGAACCGGGAGAATTCCGGTTGGTATGGGTCGAGTTTGTTTTGAGCCGGCCGAGTTAATTCGGGAGCGTTAAACCGCTTCACGGGCCGCTTCACCAAAATTGAAACACATCCGCAAGAACTATGTTCACAACCACTGTTGCCGATTTCCGTCACTCGTTTACGACTAACATTATTACAGAGCAAAATAATCGACAAAGCGCACGGAACATACGAAAATGGCCCGACATTTCACCTTTTTTCAATCGATTCTTGGCCTATAAATACCCCCAAAATGCTTTTCCCGGCCACTTTTTCGCTGCTACTAGAGTGGAAAAGCTTGAAAAATTGGTTAGTCAAAAGCACATGCCACTTAAAAGATCGTACATCAAGCAGAAAAATGTGTGAAACATTTTATAGCAACTCTGGAAACTGACGAAAAGTGTCTTATTGGTACAGAAAAATTCTGCGGGATCTATAGCTTAATGATTCCTATGTGACCTTTGATCCCATTTTATTAAAATTACCTGCCCAGTGGGATCTTGGACGTTTCTATTTGCAATATGTTTATGGGGTAGGTCCTAATCAGAAAATTTGGTAGGAGGGAGCCAGGCAACATGAAACCACAACTACTTTAACCATATCCACAGATGCAAACATCCTTTTTGCTTAACTCACTGAAGACTCCCCAATCTAATTCATTTTGCTGCTCTACTAATACAATCTACAGTAATAGTAAACCTAGTCCCTGACACACACCCTTGCCCATCAAATCTTAAACATACCTGCTTGAATAAACCTGCACCAACCCAGGTTTCAAACGTTCAGGTCAAAGTCGCTAGATTATTCAATAAAATGTTTTGCGCTCAAAACATTTTGTATATTTTGGATTCTAATCATATGTCATGCCCCAAAAGTTTGTTTTGTTCTGGTTTAATGCTGTGTTGGATATCTTGGGTAAGATTTTTTAAAGACATCATCCTTGTTTTTTGCCTTGTCACTACAACTACAATGTGGATAGGATTTAGGTAAACCAAGAAATCCATTATCAGTAGATACATGTGATATGATCGGTCCCCTCCAGAATAATAAACACTGGCACTTTTTTCCCCACACACACCTTTATGCCACAAACACCATACACCAGTGCACTGAGCATGATAAAATGCACGAAGTCCTCGATGCATCATGACGTCACAAATGAAGACAACATATTCTACAAATATTGACTGCTCATGAGGGAAACTGGTCAAAATAACACCCCGAGGTGACTGGGAGACACGGGCCACTATTACTATCGTAGGCCCCGGTCCTCCTCACCGGGGGAGGGTATTTTTGGGCACCATTCCGAATATAGAGCGTTCAATATTTGTTTTATATAACATAAAATATTTCTGTCATTGGTAAAACTTGCAGTCTCCGTCGGATCATCTTGGCCACCGCAACTCAAGCCTAGTCAAGATACCAATGCAGGGAAAAAAGTTCCCGTGATGGGGGAAATAGTAGCTTTTTATGGGAACTTTTTTCCCTCCTGTGAAATTTTGGGGAACTAGTCTCAAATATTTTATGTCACATGATATAGTATCCACCAATCAAATGACAGAAATATTTTTATGTGTTATATAATGCGTGATATCCCCGGTCATAGGAGTGGGGCCCAAGGAGCCTGTGGTTCGAGACCGACCAGAGTTTCTTACTTTTCTCTTTCCCCTCTTCCCTTATTCCTTCACTCCCTCCCGGGGTGTGAGAGTTATTTAAGAGTCAATTTATAAATTTTTGTCAAGTTATTACCAACTTGGCCAGCAATTAAAGCAATAGCACATTTTTTAGGAGTATCCCCTATTTTTAATTTGTGAGATTTATGCAGTTATGTTGGTAAATTGTGAAGAGTAATGCTCAAAAGTGTGCATGCATCATAAAAGACAGGATTTTGTAATTAGTTCCAAAAATCCCGATTCTAATTCAAAAGCAGCGCTGGAAACATGAAATTTGACTGTTCATTTTGATGAAATAGCACAATCTCATGAAATGACCCTAACTTGACTTGCATGAACCAACAGAAAAGCTAATGGACAAGCATTGACATGTGCATGGCACTATTTCCCAGCTATTTCATAATGGAGTAATGTTTTCAGCAGCTGTTGAATTATTATCGGTATCCAATATTAATTATTCTAATTACAAAATTCCTTCTTCTGTGACACAGAAATGAGATTTGGTTGTCTTAGGGTTATTATATGGAAAGAGCTATTATTAACCCTAACGCCACATCTGTTTCTAGGGAGGGACTGAAAGAATGAGGGAAGAGGGGAAGAAGAAAAGTCACAAATTCGGGTGGGGCTCGAACCCAGGGCCATGACCCGGGATACCACGCTATGACGGTGTCGCTGGCTTGGCCAGCGATTTTGTGCCCATTTGTGTCTTTGTATAATGACATCATTGCTACATCCTATTCTCTGGGGGATATTGTGCGATTTGTTACACCATATAATTACAAAGTTATCAAGTTTTCCAATGTGAAATTTCTTACTCTCTTAAAACGAAAGAGTGAAAAACGACTCTAGAAGAGTGAAATCTCACTCCAAAAAAGAGCCAGCTGAGTGACACATCTTTTAGAGTGAGATCCACTCTAAATAAAGAGTGAAAAAAAATAACTCTAAGCAAAGAGTGAAGTTATCACTCCTTTTGAGAGTGAACTAGTCACTCTTTTAGAGCTGTGGGGGAAAGCGTGAACTAGCCAATTCACTCTTTTAGAGTTGCAATTCTTGTGAATTTTGTTTGGTGAGTATATTGTATGTGTAGGTCATAATTCATAGCATCGTGACATGAATGAATATTGTGGCGCATCATTGGCATGATTCAGTGTGACATGCACGATTGTGGCATGCATGATCATGGCATGCATGCCCGTGACATGCATGATTGTGCGTTTCGTACATGCACAGGCCTGGCCTAGCCTGGCGCAGACTACGGTATTTACGAGTGATATTACAGTAAATAACATTTAATGCTTCTCCACACTTTGTCTGTAAATGCTATGAATTGTGACCGACACATATACAATATACTCACCCGTAAAGATCTTGACAGCCAGACAGAGCTAAAAGATCTATGATTTCTTCACTAATTTCAACTTCGCTCAACAATTTGCCAGCGACAGTCTCGACTAACTCGTCCGCCATGTTGTTCGAAAATAATCACACGATTTTCGGCGGTTCTGATTGGCTATTAGTTCACTCCGAAAAAGAGCATTTTCTCACTCTTAGAGCTAAAAGCCGCTCGATAAGAATTCAAAGTGGGCTTCACTCCAAAGAAGAGTGGCATTTTGAGCCACTCAGTAACAGAGTGAGCTCGGTTAACCCTCGAGTTAAGGTGCCAGGGTGCATTTCTCGCTCTTTTAGCGCTAAAAGCCACTCGATTAGAGTTAATTTAAAATTACTCCGAAATTCAGAGTGATTTTTCACTCTTTCATTTTAAGAGAGAATGCCTTTTATGTTTTGGCTCCCTCCTCATTGCTTTGATCTCAAGTTCACTATTCCATCTTTGGCCTGAATAGTTACTATCATGTTGCACATTAAGTGAGATTTTTTTCTCAAAGGTATCATGCTCCTAATTGCTCAAGTCAAAAAAGACAATTAGAATTATATAGAAACTTCTGGTTAAAAAGGGTCATTCACTACCTCAGTATACTTGCCCTCAGAAAGATCATAGAAGAGTTGAGAATTTCCAAGAGAAAAGCTTCAATTGTGTGATTTTGTAGACTTCTCCAAGGCTTTTGACAGTGTCAACAGGGATGAAATGCTGCAAATTCTTACCAACTATGGTGTCCCAGACAAGACTGTCAAAGCAATTGCCATCATGGATGATAACCCATCTTGCTTTGTGCAGACCATGGATTGGCCCACAAGAGGAGTTAATAACAACTTATGGAATCATCCAAGGAAATATTCTTGCTCCCTATCTCTTTGTATACAATCATGGTTGATAACATCCTCAGAATCTTGACACCATGAATGACAAGGGACTCGCCATCAAACCCAAGTGTTCTACATGTCAGCAAAGGCAGCATCTCGCAGACCTTGACTATGCAGATGATCTAGCTCTAACAGCCGATCTGATATGTGGTGCACAAGATTTACTAACATCACTTGAGAATGCTGCAAAAAATCGTCCTACATCTTAATGCCGAGAAGATGGAATATATGATCATCAATGAGGAAGCTAATCATCAACCTATCTGCAGTACAGACGATACCAAACTCAAAAGAGGTCAGGGACTTCAAACACCTGGGGTCATATGTTGGCGACAGCAAGAAAGACTTCCTGTCACTCAAAGGAAAAGCTTGGAATGCCTGCAATAAACTACACCACTTATGCCAATATGATCTCCAATTCAGCCAAGCTGATCTTTAAAGCCTGTGTAGAGAGTATCCTGTTATGGATCTGAGACCTGGACCATGAAGAAAGAGCTACAGGATAGACTGGATGGCACCTACACCAGACTTCTAATGCGAGTACAAAACATATCCTGGCGTGAGCACATGACCAAAGCACAGATGGAGATATCCCTTCAATCTCATCTTCTGTTGCCCAACGTTCAAGTTTTGTGTGCCACCAGCTATTGCTGGCAGGATCACTTTGCTTTCCATTGTGCATATGTGTGTCAGTGTGTGGTCTTATGTGTGTCACTAAGTGGCCCACAGCTTATATTCTTTAAATATAGTGAGCACGAAAGCCAAAAATTCTAGTTGAATTTTGTGTTTGAGTAACAGTAACAGAAATGAATGAGATCGTGTATAAAACCCTTGTTACTAATATAGCTTCTTATTTTGAATAAAGTGTTAAAGAATGAGAATTAGGCATACAAAATGTTTGTTTGGCGTAATGGAGAAAAAAATCAGGGTCGGTCTTTTTTTTTTAGATCTTCTCAATGTTCAACTCTAAAATGAATACAAGACGCTACTATTTAAAGCTTTTTTCAATGACATCGCCAATATCTTTTATTCTACTTGTTGTAATTGCTTTGTTGTCTTGTTTTGTTATTTTTTCGTCTTTGTGTTGGTAAAACAAATATTTTTTTTTAATTGTAGATGAAAATAATGGGTCGGTCGGCAGAATAATTTTTTATTTTGTGCTAATATGAATAAAAACTTTTGAGTCGGCAGGTTTTTTTTAGGGTCGGTCGGGTTACGCCAAACAAACAATTTTTTTTATTCCATAACCCTAACCCTGACATCTCCCGGGAGGAACTGAAGGAGTGAGGGAAGAGGGGAACAAGAAAAGTCGCAAATTCGGGTGGGATTCGAACCCAGGGCCCTTCGGGCCCCAGCCCCATGATAGCACGCTACGGCGGTGTCGCTGGCCTGGCCAGCGATTTCGTGCCCATGTGAGTCTTGGTTTGATGACGTCATCGCTACTTTCTGGACTTAGTGCATTTTTTTTTAGCCTCTGCCGTAATGACACAATAGATATCTTTATTCTCTAAATATTTACTTTTTGTTAATAATTTGGACATGACTTTATCATTCTGAAATAAAAAAATTTATTATCAAATGATGAGCATTATATAGGCAAAACAGCTTCTAGCAACCCTGCTGAATTTGGAACTTTGTACTAAGCACCCATACTAAATGACTTCTGGTAATGTACACCCTAAGTGCCCAACTAAATTGATGTAAGTGCCCTGGGCATTAATAAGGATGAATACGATACTTATTTCCTTGAGTATTTACTTATTCCCTCTTGGACCTGCTAACTATTCTTTTTTCTTCATTTTTTTAAAAGTTTGAAATGATGCACATCCATGACCATATTTGGATTCAGCATGGAAAATATATTGCAACAAGAGGTTTAACTTTATGCGACGGCTTTTTGCAGTTCTTTGGGAAGTCGCCTCAAAACCACCTATTTAGTGATACGATGTTACCAGAATCTAGTTGCCAGAGTTGAAAGGGTTAAGACTGACAAACAACTCCCCCTACTTTCCGAAAATGGGAATTATATTGCAAGCTGCATTAATTTTACCTTGAACAAGAATCTAGATTGGGGATTTACAGCCAATAGGATCACGTAATTCAAAATAAACTATGAAATGAAACTTATGTACATGGGGAAGGAGTCCTAATCATACAGGACTACATTTTACAATCCATTAACGAAATATTGAAATTGATAACAGAATTGCAAGATGTACTTCAAAACTTGAATATATTCGGGAAAATTATTCAGGAGTTATATTATAAATTGCATCAATATACAGCGAACCTTAAAAGAAATTTGGATCACCTATTTTACAGCCAACGCTATCAAGTAATTCTGAAGTAAACAGTATGAAGCTTAATGTGGGAGGAATCATGCTGTTAACATTTGTAGTCAAAATGCTTATTGCTTTGTATCCTGTGCTTGCTTTTGTTACTTTGTTGTTGATGTAATTGTGCTTTGTAGTTCAATATTTTTAGATTAAAGACAATGCAGTCCTTTATGTTCTAGCAGAACCTAGGACTTTTCGAAACTCAAATAATACACACGGGGATCAAGTAAATGATGCTCAGCTCATTATGTGTTGTACATATTGTAGGGCCTCCTTAGAAATCAATGTGCTTCAGAGAAATTGAGGGCTACCCTGCCTAAAGAAAGAAACTAAACATTTATATTACACACACTGGTTGAAGTATTTCTTGGAAGGCTGTAGGGATTCCATGTGCACAAATACTTACTCTGATTAAACAGCTTGTGCTTGATGGTTGCTTACCCAGATCTTTCTCCAAATCTAATCCCTTTCCAGCCTCTTTCGTTTTACTTATGCACCCCTCTCAGTATATTTTAGAGGAAAAACATGCTGCTCATCGACGTTCTGATTGAATGCAACTTAGTGTAGTGTGGGACGATCACATAAGCCATGGGAGCGAGGCTAAGCTTGAGGATAAGGTTAAGGGGTTAGAGTAACTATAGCATAAAATGTATGTTTTGAATGTGCAAATATGTTGAAATTTCTGTAAACAATGTGTGATTGCACTGCCGGTACTGGAAATTTTGTATCACCAATGTTTGAACTTGTCATATTTGGTTCCCATATCTTGGAGTCGAAGCGTTTCAATCTTTTATGGCTGTCCTCTTCAATATATCAAGTTCATGGGAATTTTAGGGCTTCTAAGTCATACTTGAAGTTCCTGCCTTGCAGTGAAAGATAAACAGGCACGAGTTGTTTAAAGTTATGTCAATCATGGTAAAGGGCAATCTTTTCTTGTCTTTTGAAATCATCAAGGAGGTTTGTTTACCTGTGCAAATCATTTTGGAATTAGATTGTGAATAGTGGCTCGTTTTATTTGAGAGGAAATTTAGAAGTTGAGTGTGCCAAGTTCATGGGAAGTGTATTTTCTTTAATGTGGAAATTGATTGCTGTTAACTGCTTCCTTATCATGTTTATGATAGGTTAGAAATGTCAAACAGTTTAGAATCTTAAGTGAATTGAAATAAGTTCAATATCTTGTTTAATAAACTGCACTTACAGGGCAAATTGTAATTTATATAAGAATGTAAAGGAATGCCAACAACGATTACCCAATAACCACAATGTTTCTGGCCTAATAATGGTAAATAATTCTGGTTTGTATACAAGTACACTTGTGATGAAAGCATCTTTGTTATAAATTTATGTGTATGGTTCAGAAGATATCCTTGCAAAGACCTGACATGTTTTCAAAATGTTAGTCAATTCTTATCATGTTTTCTTGTTGTGAACAGATGTTTGCATCATAGTGCCCCTGTCGAAATAAGGACAGGCAATTATGAAATTCTGGAATAAATTTGATAAGGAAGATCAAATCTGTAACTACTGTGGGAAATACATATATGCCAACTATAATTTGGTTGAAGAAACTGTCAAGCTTTTTGCGGCAACTTCTGGGGTTAGGTCATAGATGGATGACAAAATCTTTGGACATTTCTTCTGAAGGAATGGCCAAGCCAAAATTAGATGCAAGTACCCAAAAGCGAACATTAACAAATGGGCAAGTATCACACTGGTGAAACTTCAATCCCTTGTATGTACCAATACTTGAAGAAAATTATTCATCATGCACTACTAACTCCGCTACAAACATAATACTCCAGATAATTACAGGAGAGGCATCAGCCTTATGAACAAAAAGTATTAGCTCTTTTCATAGTGAGCCACAGATCAGATCAATCAATGCTCACGTTTTACAGCTTTAATTCAGTCAAATCACTTACTACTTAGGAAATTTCTAATCACAGATCACTATGCCTGTTTGAATAGCGACAAGAGCCTCTAAATTTTACATGGGTATGAGATTATATTAACCACTTAACTGTTGAGGGCATATTACACCCTGCAGAATTTACCACTTTGGATGTAATATTAGGCCCTGAAGATGTTTGCAGAAATAAGGTACTCTTAATTAAAGGGATTAGCAGCGATAATGCGAGAGAATCGAAAAATATGTGGAAATGCATTTTAAACTTATAAATCAGGGATAAGTGTGTATAATTCCATATAACTGCTTTAATGCAGAAACAAACCACCAAATAGTGAAAAAAATTAATATTTGAGGAAATTTGTCATACCGTCTCCTGCAATAGACAGAGCGGCGGCATCTTTCCAAATCTACACGAACACGGATGTGGTTTACACCAGTACAGAATAAACAGATCAATAACGTTAGTGTTTGAGGTCAAACTGTATTGATCATGGTGCACAATATCACATTGAAAATCTGTGATATTCACCGGGAAAGGCTTTTTTGATCTCAAGTCAGAATTTTGATACGCACATATAGAAATTACAGAATCAGATAAAAGTACTGCCTTGTCTTTAATACACAAATTTCAAGCGGCTTACTGAATTTTGCGAAACGAAACAGAACCCCCATTGGATTACACGCTTTATTCCGTCATGCATGCATACCGTGCATAACGGAATAAAGCGTGTAATCCAATGGGAGTTCTGTTTCGTTTCGTTTCGCAAAATAGTAAGCTATTTCAAGCCAACCACTTGCAGGTTATGTTCGCATATCCATGTCAGTAACAAAAATATAAAAATATGAATTTTGAAGATTTTTTCTATGTTTGGGTTTAGCAAATCGCTGCTAATCACTTTAACCTTTGACAAAATACCCTTGGTCCCATGACCTGGGTGTTACCTTGCCTTAACAGGTCATGATGTCAGAAGTGACCTTTGACCTTATGTACCAGAGGTATAGATTAATCGAGTAACCTCAAAATAGTTTTTGCACAACACCAAATATATGAAAAAATGCTGGCTGTGGTCAAGTGGTTAAGATGGCATATTAAATTTTCAGCAAGAGTTATCAAAATTCACTAAGGAAAATGATCAATGTAGAATATAAGAAATGTTCTTTACCTAAAATGTTCGTGATTTTAGCAAAAATGCCATCCATATTAGCGCAAATAAACTCCAAATTAAATCTAACATTGAACATATACTTGACCTCTATGGCCTAGGCCTAAAATCACTTGGGCCAACTATCAGAGAAAGGCACAACTGTAAAGTAGGCTTCAAAGTTTCTGGTGACCCAATTATTTTTGGATAGCAAATGCAGTAGCAGATTCTTCCATACACTTTCAAAGTGCCATGTATTCTCACTGCCTATAAACACAATTCATTAACACAGCCTACTTACATTTTCAAACTGATCCTTTGTATTCTAAGTATAATTACACAGAATCCAACTGTTAAGATATTGAACTGATATAATCAGGTCGTTGAACTGCCGCTGCCAACACCTAAACCTCAAAAAGCTGTCTTGTTTGCCAAATTTACCAGTTTGTATATTGCACTTCACTTCTTTAACTTGTGAATTTGCACGCATCAAGAGACACCTGTACCCAAACCAGTGATACTACCACACCACAGAATACTCGCGAGTTTTGACACTCTTTTGTACCTGAATAGGTTTAAGCAACACTTCATTGCACACAATTTCACTTGAATAGTTGCTATCCTTGCACTTTTCTTAACCACGCAAATTATGCAGGCTTGAAATAACATTGTGATTTTAACATTGGCATTCCAGTATCATGTAAAAGTTGTTGTGGTAATTATGAAATTATACGCTTAGTGTCCCATGAAGGATCAAAGTGTAGGCAAACTTGTTTTGTACTATCCTAGAAGTTGTTACCAGTGATGTGTGAATTTATTGAATGTGTATCACTCCACTTAAGGACTTTATCTATGAGGGATAGTCTGTATTCTACATAAGCAAATTTTAAAATAGATACAAGGAAGGGCTAGAATCAGGGAGAGGAAAAATTCCATAGCATAATAAAATAGAAATCCTAAATGTTAATAGATAAGTAAATTCAGTAAAGGCAGTGTTAGTTAATTAGTGCAGACCACTATTCTCCAAAGATAGTTCTGTATATATAAAAATAAAGAAACTTTATTGCACATAATTTTCCTTTTTTCAACCTTGCAGTTGTAAAAATACTTGTCCACAGCATTTTTGCAAAGTTCCAACTGATACAATACTCAATTGGCGAGGACTCACATTCATCCTAACAAAACAAAGGTTTTCAATCTTGAATACAAAATATAGATGCCTAACATACAAAAACAATTCCAACTAGGGTACATCTTTGGTAGCATGCACAGGACAAGTAAAAAAATCCCTGGGATTTCCATAAATAAAACTTAATTACTGTTTTCTTTCTTAGTACTTACCTGTTATTTTTGTTTGATATTAATTTGGAATGAGGTGGAAGTGGGTGAATGAGGAGCAAAATAAAACCACAAATTAGGGTGTTGGAAATTGTTTGGATGCAAAAACTGATGGGAGAAATAAAGAGTATTTGTTATTGGTCATGCAACAGTGGCACGCGTGATGGCTGGCTGATCAGATAGTGATTTGAGGGTGATTGAGGTTTTTTCAGTCTAATAACCATGCAAAGATTGACTGGTTGGTTGATTGATTTGATTGATTGGTTGATTGATGATCAAATCATTGTGATTTTTGACTATGGTATGCTATCTACAATATTTGGATTGATCATTAACAGGAAAGGTGGGCAGCTTGTCTATGCTGATGTACAACTTGATTAACTTGAAATTTTAAAAGCATGCACTTACTATGAACTGAAAAAGGTGACAATGCTAATAAACAGGGATAATGAACACTTAAAAAACAATCTTCAATTTAACAGTTAAAACTTCATCTGTGATTGGCACTCCTGTGGCATCATTTTTATAAAATCCAGTTTTAATACAAAATATTACACCCTTTCTTTAGAAATACCTAGCTCTTCTTTTTGTTTCAATATTACTGGCAATTGTATAAGCTCTGACCAGGTTTGTGCATTTTAGTTTGCCATGTCCCCCTTAGAAAAACAAAAACAAAAGGCACAAAGTTTGTGCATTTTGCACCACATACAAAACGTAATAATGGAAGCAAGTTGTAAATGTTGTTAAGGTTGATTTGGGTTAAGAGGCACTTTCTAAATTGCTTAGAAGTTGAATTTGAGAACTGGTTCAGAACTCATGCACACTGTATTCATGTACAGACCACATGCGTAGGGGAAGGAGGATAATAGTATGCAATAGTTGGCCACGTAATGCGTTGTAAATGTACACTAATGTATTCTGTGCGTAACGACTATTAAAAGTTATGTGTGAAAGAATTAAAGCGAGGCGGAGGGATACTTGTTATTTCATTGATCATGCAGCTGGCTATGCTTCGGTGGATATTAGGTTAGAGAAAGCGCCCTCCAAGCAACACAAATCTGGTTAATGCTCGCAATAGGATGTTTGGAAAGAGTGCGAATGTTCAGTTACCATGCAGAAAGAAGCTGTATACTGGTTTTAGTCTCCACACACACACATATAACAGGAATCCCATAGTAACTCAGCTGACACTATCACCCCTGTCTTAGGTTGTGGAGCAAATACTGAAGTAGATTATGTTGTGAGGTTAGATACCAATCTCTTATATGGAGTGTTTGGATGTGTACACTGCTGAGGGAGTGACTGACTGAACGACTGATTGAACGACTGACTGACGATTAAACGAACAAAATGGCGGTGCAAAAGAGTCAAACGCTTGCTATATGGTAATAACTCGCAGCAAACTGCGAATATTGGTTGTTAAGGTAATGTTGTTAACAAAAGGGAAGAAGTAAAAAATAAAACGTCAGCACCAAGATGGATGTGGTAATTGAACAGTGAAGGGATATAAACAGCAAGCAGAAAAGAAAAATTCGCTATGAAGTGTATGTGTTGTAACAGCTGACAACAGAACCAACATATGCATGATTGAAGTGTGCTCCAAACCACTCAACACAAATGTGTTCAATGTTTGGTTTCCCCTTTTCTTATAACGCTTGTATAATTCAGTTAAGATTTGCATTTGTTAGATATGTAAGTGTATGGTTTAAACCAAATCCACTCCATGTCACAAGTACCCACTGTTATAATTTCACTGCTGTAGTTATCACTTTTAACAGAGCTAGATGTTGATAATGCTGCTTTTGATCTATGTTTAATTCCAATTGTTGGCATAACCTCAGCAATTTCTCTTTTATTAACAATTATAACTGCTTGTATTTAATCAAACAAACAATCAAATTTGAGCAACTTTAAAAGCGGGCTTATTGATATTAAACATTGAGAAGACTGTCTTTTAGATATTAAGGAATATGGCACAGATGGGGGAGGGAACTAAACAGACAAGAGGAAAAGAGCAAAACAGACACATAGTGCAAGAGGAAAGACGGACAGAGACAGTGATTAACTTCTGCCCGCTTGAAATTTTGAATCAAAAAGGAAAAACAGATTAGAACAGATGAATATGTCCTGAATGTACCCCTCTGACCAAGTAAAAAATGATTTTAAAATTATTCGCATTTATCAAAATGTCAACAACTTGCCGTGGGCAGCTTTTCCCCCGTGCAATTTCATGTTATTGGAAATGAAAATCATACATCTAGCATCCGATTTTTTTTAAATTGTAAATCCTCTCCTTGTAAGCAATAGATTAGCAGCAACTATGACAATACACTGATAACTAGGTAGTGGATAAGGTATTTTATGGATAACTCAATCTCAGTTACCGTACATGTTTTGCATTAAGCCAGTGTTTTTGAACGTTGAACGTTTGAGGATGGAGATGCACCTCTGGGCAAATTACAAGTTGTTCACCAACTTTGAAAGTTTTATAATGATGTAATTAACTGTAGAAATACCCACCACCAACAATTTGTAAAATAAGGACATGGTTCCCTGGAAGTACTGATCATTTTCTCTTTTTGGTATGGTTGACCAATGGCAACATAATGACTAACAGAAATCTCTGCTAAGCTTTTCCTTCTGCCAAACAAAGTTATGCAAATATTGTCTATTTTAGATATTGAAATTGTTTTGGCTTTGTATGCATATCAAATGGGTCTGATTTCAGCACTCATATCATCAATCAGTGTATGGCCTGATTGATTGAATAATACATGCATGGGGAGGAATGGAAATGAATCTACATAGAGATAAACATCTTTTATAATCTAGTTGCCATAGGAATGAATATAACATAAAACATTGGCATTAAAAACTAAAAATAGAAACAGAACAAACCTTGTTTTTTAGTTTAAAAATGTCCACTGATCTGGATGAGATAAAAATGGGTTAATTGTAGCTTGAAAATGGCTTTTGTGCAGTGCAAACAAGTAAAGCACATGCATTTAAATGGTTGAAACTGATCAGGTGTATTATTATGTAGCTTAGCAGATATTCCTGGCCCCTGCCTTCTGCATCTCTTTGTGTATGTGATGTTAGTCGCTAGTAACTAATTCTTGTATTGTGCCTATTTAGCCAGTTACACAAACACCACTATTGTATATTTAAAATAACCTGAACATAGCAATGTGCATACTCTTGGCCTCTTTTTTATAAGGAAATGAATTTTATGTTAAAGAACACTGATTATAAATAAAAGCAGAGTTTTGCACACCTACATTCAAGTTACCCTAAATGCACTTGAACTATGGGTCTGTTCAACACAGATATATGGTCACAATGTGTATTTTGAAAACAGATGTCGTCCTACTATAATGGACATGCATATTGGCTTATGTTGTTATATTGTGGTAACTGCCCCCTTGCATTTCATCAGTTTTACTGGTGATCATAAAGGCAAACTATGTGTCAACATTCAAAGGATTATAGGGGATGCTTCACACAATCCAAACAATTTCAAGATCTCATATAACCTTGAGCAGTCAAGAGTAGAATAAGAAGACACAGGTTGCTCCTTCAAGATCACCATTAAAACAACAGACACTTTCTCAGACTCCACTGTGATAGGTATTTGCTGTTCTTTAGGGTGTATGAATAGCAATGAGTTAGGACAAGCCATCATGATGCCATACGGGTCAACCATGCTTATGGAAACCTATGGCAGCTGGGGTAAGTCAATGTAGTCTATTAGAAAACAAGGTGTTGGTTGATAACTCAAAAACTGAAATGAATATACAAATAAAACTTGGGAAGGAAATAACACAAATTAAAAGTAAAAACACCTTCACCAAAAGCAAGAGAGTATGGTGAAAAGGAGGGCAAATGAGTTTGGTAAAGGATATTTTAAACTGAAGTTGTGCAAGTGGCTATGCTCTTAAAATAGCATATGAGACACCTTGCATTAAACGTGCCACTACTTTTGGTTATGTAACATCAGTTGCCTTCCTTCATAGAAAACAAAGAAAAAGGGATAAACAAATGTGTAATATGGACATGATATCCGCGCAATGACGCTTCAAGTCAACAACATAAAAAAAGCATTGCGTTGAGAGTTGATAAGACGTTGGCAAAAAAAGTGAGTTTGAGAGTCAATCTTTGGGTTGGGGCTGGTTCACCATTGGTGAAAACACATGCAATATGCCTAGAACTAGCAGTAATACCATGAACAAAAATATGTTCCTCCTTTTATGGCCACATCACCTTTCTTGTGGTGGTAGCCACACAAAGAACAAAAAAAGCAATTTTGTTTCTGGGACGAATTGTACCATCTCATACAGTGGTGGTGAAAGCTCCTTTTCCATAATAAATATGGAATATGCAGAAACTTTAGGCTAAAAAGTTGGTGCACTATTTTGTTCATGGTACAAGGAAATGACACACACAAGACACATGGAGTGAGGGAGAAGAAAGCATCGATGTTTTATATATGCAATGTGGTTTAAAGAACAACATGGAGATGAATCAATGGCTTATCAGTGTACAAAGTGCTTGAATAAAAAAAAATAAAACCATAAATGTCACCGCAGTATTACAGCTTAAATGTAAGTTGTGAGAAAGCTCAGCTATCCTTGGTCAAAATAAATAAATAAAGCGAGACAGAAAAACAAGACGCAGATGCTTTGTTAAAACGGTGACACGTGCTCGAGAGAAAAACAAAATTGAAAGAAACAAAAGAGTGTCAGAAAACCAAAATGAAAACTGTCCAACTACATGGCAATGTAAAATAAAACATTTTTTCTCCAAATAAAATTAGCTGGAAGCAATTCAAGATGAAGTGAACAAAAAAATGAAGAAATGATTTTCTTTTTTCATTCCATGGTACTTATGGTAAAATTATCTTAATCACTGTAAACATCATCATCACAAACATATACTTAGAAAAATCTCTCCCTTATATATATTATATATATATATATGTATGTATATATATATATACGATTCTATATCACATTATCCCTTTAATCACAATAGCACCCATCGTGAAAGATTGGTCAGTACATAATAGCAAACAATATCCCATTATTTGGTAACAACAGTTTGTACCGATATATGATTATCCAAACTAGTGTAATATATATAACAAAAATTATAATGCTTTTCTTTTCACTCATTGTCTACAAGGTATAAATTACGAAAGGATCAAGATTTGTTTGTTTCTTGGTTAGTAATAAGGGTTATTCTATGACTGATTGAAAAATGCAACATTCAAATAAAATCTTTCCAATTTTAAGCTCAAATTAAATCAAATCCACTCTAAGTAAATTTCTGATAAAAAATATTCAAATAGCAGAGTTTTAGCATTCAAAGTCGTACTCGTACTTGACTTAAGTACCATTTCCTGTAACTCAATCTCACAAACACTTGATACTCATGCTACACCCCTCAAGTATTTGTACTCAATCTTATACTTTTGACCTGTACATAAAAACACCAAAGTTTCCAAGTTGCATAAGTTTTGTTCTCATATATAACAACACATTCCCACATGAGGCAGGATTTCAGTGCTCCAACTAATGTGTTTTCATATGGACCCCTCATGCAAACATTAAATTTGAAGGCGTTTGTTAAAAATTTGGTATTTTCTGAAATTATTCTGAGAAGAAGAAGATAGAATTCTTTC
Organism: Ophioderma brevispina; assembly: GCA_023653785.1. Taxonomy (NCBI): domain Eukaryota; kingdom Metazoa; phylum Echinodermata; class Ophiuroidea; order Amphilepidida; family Ophiodermatidae; genus Ophioderma; species Ophioderma brevispina. Next base: position 95,493 of record JAMKCH010019922.1, on the reverse strand, counting down.
ACAAAGTAGAGTGGATTAAAATCAACAGATAGTTGACATTAATTTTTTGTTATCGGATTGAAAATTAGTAAAAGCATTAAAACGTCTGATTTAAGCCGATACTAAAATTCACAATTGATATTCCTCTTTGTATGAAGAATGATAACAGTTCATAATCATTTAATATGACGTGGCATGATGAAATGAGCAGGAAGTCACTGGGTTGGTTTTGAGACTGCTCAGCAACATGCGTCGTGTTCTAAACCACCTGGTGCAGTCAGTTGGCAGCAATGAAATGTTCTTATCTCTTACACAAAGGACATGCCTAATAGCTGCTCCAGGTGGATCTAATAAAGAACACTAAGCTTCTGCAGTCAAGCAGTCTTGAAACTGACGAAGAGACTTTCTGCTCATTTTATCATGCCAGATCACTTACCTTGTTTACCTTTCATGTGAAATAATTCAATCTGTTAATCTTATCATTTTCAAAACAGATTTAAAAACACCAAGTTTTTGTTAAAAACACTTTCAAAATTAATGTTTTCATGAGAAAATCCACACAAAAAACATGATTAGGAACTCCAAAATCCTGCCCTATGTAGGAATGTGTTTCTATACAGTGCTACTCTTAGCGTTTCTTGAAATACACGATCACGATCAAAGATGCACTCACATTCACGCTAGTGCAACCTTTGAAGTACTTGTAATTATACATAAACATAAGAATTGTATTCACACTACAACCAAAATTGTATTGAATATTTTAACTCATGCTTATGCTTGAATACTAGCATGACTCAAGAATTGTATTTCAATTTTTAACTGCATATCCAAATATAAGAATAGATCTTGCATTGAAACTGAAAACTCTTTGAATCACTAATTTGTACTTGAGAATTGTCCACACTAGAATGCAAAAATTGTTGGCCATTTGATGGACAAAGTGTTTATCTTATATTTAGTTTCCCATAACCTACTATGCCATGATTTTGTTAGTTCTTTTTCTTGTATTACTCGCATGGAAACAGTTGTAACCTTACAAGAAAATTATGAACGATACCTCCCTTTACCACAGTTTGGTTTGCAATGTTATTTCAGTAAAATGTTAGTATTATTCTTCTAATTCCTTCTAAGGTTACATCCTCGGTTTAGAAATTGTAAACAAGGGGCAGTTTTTGAATGGCTCTTTTCAGAGCCACTTCAGCAGACAGGAGTCTACTATGCTCATCTAAGGACAAGGAAGGAGCAGTCTTCAATAGTAAGAATGGCTCTTAGAATTTATGTATACTCCTGTGCAAAAAATCCCACCCGCTTTATCATGCCTTTGTAGGTAAGGAATGTTTCTATTTTAATAATTGTACACATATTTGCTTCAATGATGGTGCATCTTCACAAAACACATGATACATCTATCATCCTCAGTTCCTTGGTCAATGCAAAACAATAGCGGGACAGGGATGAAAGGACTGGGTAAGGACAAAATAGGTTGTCATTTTGTTGGACGATGAAGTCAGGGCAACTTTTAATAAAAGCTTGACAGTTCTACACTTGTGCAATAGTGAATCAGTTAACAAAACCATGGCAAAAGGAAGTATAATGCTGTGAAACTTAATATAGGATATACACTCTTATACCATGAAAGGGCCAATTAAATTGGGACTTGAACTTGACGGTGTTCCTCACCGTACAAAGGGAGGGTAAGGATTGATAGGTACTTGCGCTAAAACTCTGCCACATCCTGAATCAATCACATTGTTTTAAATCATGTCCGTTTGTACATAGTGGCATTTGGCAATTATTCAATTTGTTCTTTGGCATGAGAGCATTTTTCCCTGCGCATACTTTAAAATCAAATTTTTGACTCATAGAATAACCCTTCAAATAGAATTCATGATCAGCTCTGTTCTGGACAATCACCGAAAAGAGGGGATGATTTACATGGGTGGTGGTTATAATATATTTATATATAAACTCACAAATGGTAAACAGCTAAATATCTAGTAAATGGTAAAGTGACAATGGTTAAGACACTGCTATATAGGATGTACAATAACTGGAAGGCAAAAATACTGGAAAACACATCCAAAAAGAATTACTTGTAAATCAAAACATGCACTGCACATGTACATACAAATGTTTTTTTTGTCTTTTTTTTTCTTCTTTTAGTGTGGTTGTTAAACCACTTGGGTTAATAAAGCCCGGCGGTTGATTTGCTTACATAAACTAACTAACAAAAAGAAGAATAACCCATCACTGCATTAACACACAGGAGTATGATGATAGTGCCTTAGCTACAACATGACTATGACTTTACATGCACTCGGTGGTTCGGTGGATTGATTTGGTTGATCAATATAAAAAATGGATTACTGAAGCTGAAAACGACATCTATCTAAGAATGATCCATCAAGGTGTAATTTGAGATAACAGCACATTATATTTGAATCTGCTTTTCGGAACAAAATTTTAGACAAAATACTGTCGAGATCATTATCAAATTATGTAAAATGGAGCACTATGTTATAAAAATTGTATGGTGATAGAAGAATAATGTGAAGTTGGTTTGGTTTGGAAGAATAACTTGATCATTAGAATACCAATGTCAAAATGTGGAAGAAAAATACCAGTGCCCTTTCTTTTTTTAAGTGATTTGGTGCACGAGCGAGCAAGGAAGGGAAATGAAAACAACATAATATGATGTGCATGCACAGACCATATGGTGAAGCATTAAGAGGGGTAAAAAAAATTGTTAATGCAGTGATTTTGTGATGCAGCAGCCTAACAATGGTGTACAGATGAAATTTGTTATTACATTAATTGTTCTTGATTTGCCTCATGCTACCTAATGACACCTGCCACTTGGTAAGGGAAACTTTGGATGCCTACATGCCATAGGGAGCTAGGACCGTACAGCACCATCACCACACACATGTAACACAACAATTCAACATCTTCAATGACATTTAAGAATATTTCTCAATATTACCCCTTCCCTCTCCAAATTCATAGGTTTGTCGCATTTTCCATGTCAAACATGCCAAAATTGATGGCATAATAAAATTCCACTCCTCAAAATGGAGCTTGTTCCTTTTTCGCTGTAGTTTACATGTACGTGTAGATAGCACTCAAGACCCTAGCTTCTCAGGCATATGTAAGTCTTATTTAGCAAGATGGCTCAAACCAGAATGGGAAAATCATGAAATTCTGAAGCATTTTAACAAATATGTAAATATCATAGCATCCACTGATGAGTTAGTAAAGCCCCGGTCTCATGAATTGCTTACTAAAATGGCATCACTTACAAAACACACATCAACTTAAAGAGTTTAAGGAAAGACTTAATTTGATGATTGAAATGGGTAATGATTGAAACGATGTCACATACAACTGCCGAGTGTTACCGGGGTTGTTAACAGAAAATGTGCAACACATGATCAGCCTGTAAAGGGGGTTCTTTGCTTGGATAAGAGGAAGCAAAATGTGCAAAGTGGTTTCCCATTCTCGAGTGAACCAGTCAAGTACTCTTAACATTTAATGGAATGTACAGGGTTTAGAGTAAAGAAATGTGCATTAACAAACCAATCTTGAATGGGATCAAATACCTTTCTTATGGTTTTAATTACAGCATGGCTTCAAATACAAATAGTGCATGATAGTTTCCATGGTACTAAATGATCGTTAACAAAAAGGACCAGATACTGAATGTAATAGAGGAACTGCACCAAAAGGCTCCATTTCTAGACATTTTGATTCATTTCTTAATCATTCCACATCCAAGAATAATAAGGCACAAAATCCACAATGATAATGGAATGACTATTATGGGCTACTCACTGCCCAATTTCAGACTATCATACAACACATTTTTACACGGCCATCTCGGCTACAACTAGTATAACATGCAAGTAATATTAATCAAGTTTTCTCATAATCACATTTTGTAAAATCACTTTTTTTTTTCAATCAAAATACTATACAGGTGATTTTTCTTGGTTTCAATATAGATATTCGTACGAACACTTTGATTATACACTCCATAAAAATGTGTATAACTTTATGCCATTTGGTTTGAGCTCCAATCAACTTTACACAAAAGAAATAAATCATAGCTGCCAATACTCGAAGCTCACAAAACAAAAACAAATTAAGATATGATTGTTTTGATTAATTGGTTGCTTTGATAGCCCAATTCGGCTGTAGCAGCACAGTATCCCATATACAATCATTGGGGTATCAAGATCCCAACAACAAAATACATTCCCATTTGTACAACTAAATGGGGGTAGGGGAAAAGCTTAAGAGCAAGAATTATGAATGATACATGTAAGAGAGCATACTATGTAATATAAGGTTAGTAATGAGCAATGAAAGCTACTAAAATGTGCTAAAAACTAAAAGAGCCTACACATCAACGACGCCCACTTTTAGGTACAGACAGTGACACCCATTGGATGAATCATGTTAGAAGAGGGTCATGGCGAGAAGACACACAGGCTCAAGATACAACAAAAAAGTATGATTGTGTTAATGGAATCAGTGAAATCACAGAACGATGAGCTATCATTTTTCTCTTGGTCGTCCTGGAAGCTTTGGAATAACAAAAATTTGCTAACAAAATTAAGGGAATAATAAAAAAAAACAAGTTTGAAAGTCAAATTTGTTCCTTCCTAATTTGAAGGTAATTCAAAAATTCATTGGTTTCGTTAGGTACTGATTGTTTCTATCAATTAATAAATAATGGAATTTTGTTGTTTTATTAACAATTGGAATTCTATATAAATAATCAAGCATGTCAAACTTGACATGCCAACACATTTGTGTCATTTGAATTGGAATAGTAAATACTTCCTCTTATCCTCATAAATCACTTTGAACACAAATGAGATGTCAAAAAAAAAAAGGTTTTCTTTCCTGACTTTTGATTGGTTAAATCAGAAGACCATATTACTTGCATATGGCTGGAAAGACATAAACATTGCATAAATTAAGGATGATTTGGTAAAAAGAGTTGGTTCCATTATGTACTCAAATACATATCTGTACTATATCATCAGCTACTTAAGTTTACTGTAGCACATTAAATTACATGACAAAATACTATCTTTGTGATTCGGTGGTAGGTTTCGGCACTTGTTTCATTCAAATAATACCAAATTCACTGAAAACATTTGTTGCACTTCCATTTTAACAGTTTTCAAGGGAAGCACAACAACAAATTACTTGTACAAATATTTTTTTTTCCTAAAATACTGATTAAAACCACAATTTGCCATAAATACTTGTTTTAAGACAAAAAATAACAAGAAAATATTGGTAATTTGGAAGAGAAAAATGAAGAAAAGAACTGAAAATATATGTACTTTCTGTGTAAGTTCTTCAGACTGAAGAATTCCTACACTATATCATCAAGGCTCTATTTGAAGAGATAACTTTTTGTTCAAGTCTTTGATTTATGAAATTAGATTTGGCAACAGTGGTGGTCCCGTTTTGGTTTGAAACAAGTTGTTCTTTCTCTTTCTCAATAAAATGAAAGCATGTTCTTAGGAAAGAATGCACATCTTGGTCATAATAAAATCCAGCTATCAACCATAATCACATGGTCAAAACTAACCATGATTATTTTTTGTTGGTTTTTTAGTTGTCCAAGGCACAGCTTTGCAAAAATATTGGTTCATATCTTTGTTTTGAAAGGGTAGAATAGAATCATTCCTATGTTGCCCCTTTAAGTGCCCTTGTTTGTTCCTCTTGTGCTATTCGTTGTGCAACAAGAAAGTGTGCAGTCTGAGCAGCTGTGGGTGATCCCGTAATAGTAACTTTACGGTTGCGAGTACCTGGAATGTATTCCCCTTTCTTAGATATTTGAATCTTGGCCCCAGAGTAGTTCTGGAATTCCACTAGTGTCTTCCCGCCCTTACCTAGGATAGCACCAACAAGAGTCTCGGGTACTTCAACTTCAAGGACGGTATCTTTGGTAGGATCTTTCATAGGGTCTGGACCACCAATGGTTATGGGGACACCCCCTACTGTTGCTACTGTGCCCAATGGGGGCATATTAGGCACGACGGTTCTTGAGCTGTTGGAAATTGGACAATATGAGGTGAACCATTAATAACTGCACCTTCTAGTGCAGCTGCCGCCGCTGCTGCTGGTGTGGGCGGAGTTGCCTTAGCTAGGGGGTTATATGAACCTAACAAACTGGAGGGAAATATTGAGGCAGGGAGTGCTGGGGAGGGGGCAGTAGCCCCTAGTAAGGGACTTGTTGCTCCCATCCCATGAGGCAAATTTCCCACTGAACCTAATCCATAGTTATAACTTGCAAGTGTGTTCACTGCTGCATTTACTGCTGCTGCATCACCATGAGTATAATTATGCGGGGTCACCATTGAAAGTGTTGAAGGCACCCTTGCTCCTAATGCTGCAAACGAAGGAGGTGGTGATATAGTCACCCCCGCGGTGGCTATAGACTGTGTCGGAAGCGCACTAGGAAATGACACAATTGGAATATGTGGTTTGGAAGCTGCAATTGCTGCCACGTTGGCAGCAACCGATTCAGCAAACGGTGAGCCGGTGGGGTTGGCATTGGCTACAGGTCCTGAGATGGCCGCATAGCTGAGGTTGTTACAGCTGCCGCTCTGGGGATCCTCCTGCACTTTGGCAATTATGAAAGACAAGGCCTTCTTGTTGGCATCCGCCTCCCCTGTCACAGTTATCACACGCTCTGATAGCGTGATGCCATCTGATTTCTGTGAGATCTGCACTCGAGCACTACTCTGCTCCATGATCGATTTGATCATGCTACCACCTTTTCCAATGATGAGGCCTGCTGTGCTGTTAGGCACTACAACTTTAACCTGTAATGCAAAGAAAAGAAAAAGACAATGTTAAATTAGACAAACATCCTTTCATACATTTTTGATCTAGGTACATACAATCCATAGTGCCAAATGGTTCTTCAGTAGTGGAATAGGCAGCCTTGTGGGTCTGAAAGGGAAAATAGTCCTAACTGGAGGGTAAATATGGTCCAAAAAGGTTGATTTCGCAACATTTTTCATCAAAATTTCCTGATTTTGCCTCATTTTTTTTTCAAGGGGCACTCTCTTTTACCTTGCCCCTTGGATACACAACTGTTCTACAGAGAATGCCTTTAAATGTATAAATCTGCAAATGTAGTACATTTGCTGCACTATAACATACTTAGTGTACAATGCACATTCTTGAAGGTCTACCAATCTGTAAATCTTGTTTTGACATCTTGCAGAATCATTACTGCTACTTACAACCTTATGAGTAAAATCAGATCCTCTGCATATAAGCACCAATTTGTAGCTACTCATAACCTATACTCTGGCTCATGATATCTTGGACAGTTTAGAATGCCCGCTTCCCTGCCAAAACGGCGCACCGTCGTATTGCACGTAGACGCAGTACACGCAGTGATCAACACGCATGTTTGTTATGTCCAAGAAATGATGGCCCATAGTATACTGATTCTACATGAAGCAGAATTCTGCATAACCTACCTGTCATCATTCGCATCCCAACCCTATATCTCCACTAACCCTGCAGTCCACCAACTCTCTTACAGTATATTTGATTTTTAAAATTTAAAAAATTTTAAAAATTTGATTTGCTCATCACAAGTTCTGAATAACCAATTAAAATAGAACTTTCTGTACATCTGTATGCACTTCAACTTTTCTTACCACAATTCTGATTGGCTACTGACATCATATAACCCTAGGAATAACCAATCAGATTAGCCGGTAGTACCTAAGGGGTTAATCACTTATCTTCAAAATAAACACATTGTTCCATTAACCCCAAGTACATCAATCCCAGAAACCTCTACTAGCTGTGAACTTCTCATCCAACCAATTGCCCATTCCACTTTATCACCATCAGAGACCCCTGCATGTGTAATTCAATTACAAGACAGTGAGTGTATGGCTGTGAAACATTTGTCAAGCTTCTATGTTGCACGTTTCCATCATTTCATTAGGCCAATGTAATAAATGTTGCCTGCGGTAAGAAGGGATAGGGAATTTCCCAAATATCCCCTCTTGCTATTATTAAAGCCTGTTAATAAAAGGATACAGGTTTAAACCTCTCCGTCACTTGATCAGGAATGACAAGTGTACTTAATTATTCTTGTGTGTATCTTGTGCCACCTGTAGCAAATTTGTAATTATCTTTTAATACTTTCAATTTCAACAGCAGCAATAAAGGTAATTGGCCTTTTTTCAAACATGGCCATTACAAAGGTGGCCAATATTCTCTTTGCTCAACTCAAATAGTGTCTGACCTTTAGAATGTTTGGGACTAAAGAAAGCTGGTGATTATGATCAATGCTTTTTCATCTCCTGTTAGGTTTGCACGGCAGTGACAAAACACGGACTACCTCAATAAATTGAATTTTGCCTAAAATTAGAATGGCTCAAGTCGACTGTGCAAGTCTGAACCTGGAAACAACCAGAAACAATTACGGAATGATCCACACCAAATCAGCATATGGCCCAACAATATACAGCATGCATCTCAGCTCTGTGGACTTAGCTCAACTACGACTAGGAAATGTTTCTATCTTGGCTGAAATTTGATCTTTTGTGATGGTCCCTAATGGATGTTTCTCTCAAATACTGCCAAAAGGGAGAGAGTACAAATACAGAAAATGCTTCACGAGCCTTGCAAACAGTACTCTTCAAAATGCAGCCATGACGTACATGGGTGACCTATATACAATTCAAAGACTGCCCGGTTTAAAATCGGAAATCTCTCGCTTTTTTTCCTTAACCGTGCCACTGGCTTTATTTTGTGTTACCTATGTTCTATCAGCTGTCAACATAATTACATTAAATGTTCTTTGTAAAATGACCTTGCCAGTCATATTAGCTTAAGTGAAAACCTGGCCTAATTTTATTGGTAAATAACAAGATTTCAAAACCACAAGACCATTTTACGCATTTACTTGATTCTTCTACTTTGTAACATGTGCCAACCTGTAGTCAGTGGCTTGCAACTCATAATGCAGAAGTGATGGGGAATTCAACATAAATAAAATATTACATCAAATTGATTGCCATGGCTCACAATTTTAATTCAATTTGCATCCAATTTTCCTGAAAGGATACTAGTAACAGACAACGTTACTGAGTAACATCCTCTAGGTACTTCCATCACCACAGTGCGCTATGCAGACACCAAGCGCTGGATTAATTAAAGATGGATCGTCGGATCTATTGTTATGTAACACTTTCTATTGGGTCAGTACTGAGGCTAGGCATTTGCTTCCTAAAGGAAATGGGACACCCTAATTTAGTTTTCAGTACATACTAGCAAACTCAGTTTGGTTGTTTTCATCCTTTATACTCTTCAATTTTATCAAACTTTTTTTTGTGTGCTAATTCTTACAAATACTAATTTCAAGAAAAACTGATGTGAATCATAAAACACACCTGTCTGGAATTTTAATCAACAAAATTGAATAAAGCAAAAGAAATTCATTGGAATACCACGATTGATATTGAATCATCTCGCTAGAACTTGATCTTTTTTTCCCCGGTGTATAAATCTCCTCATACTAATATCCTCTGTTTATTGATCAACCCACATTTTGCCCCACAACAGGGGCCTTTTTTCCCCTCTCACATCGAGCATTCGCCAAACGCCTGTGCAAGCTTAGACCCCGTCTCCGAGTACACAAAAGCCAATTCATATAGGCATTCCCCTCTACACAACCCTAGAGCACTGTTGGAAGGTCAAACGCCATAAACTATTCTGGAGACTCCATATAGTGATGAATGCAACTGCACGTGACTGGCAATTCGTGAGTATGGTGGCAACAGCCACTATCAGTATTTTTTATTTACCAATCATGATGCCCGACTACAGTATTAAAGTCTAACAGACTGACTGACTAACAATCATGTCTGGATCACAAAATCATGCAAGGCCAGGCATGCATCCTTCCACTCACACACTCCAAATTCCAGAGTTAGCAACACAAACTGTCAGTGGAAATCCTTGTTTTCCTAACTTAACATGTCTTCCTTAATTATCTTGCCAGTCATACGTAGCATCTGATTTAACAAAACACCCAATTAAAGCAGATTCGTTTCCTAACCATGGGCAATACTTTTTAACGGGACTTGGATGAGGTACCGATGCTAACATGCTATTCTGTGGTAGAAGGAAAATGTTTTCAACAACCAAACTCTTAGCAAAGTATTACACATGCTCAAGCACTGCTGCTGAGAATACAGCTTATTTCATAGACTCTTGTACTTCAAGCACTGAACCACCTGTTGGCAATTTGAGACCACATTGGTTTCACTGAAGCACAAAGTCATATAGTCCGAGGTACCTGTTTCATCAATCCTTCAATCCTGGTAGATTCCATGTTTAGGTAATGCCAATAATTCATTGTTTTGAGATGGCCTTTTAAATGACAGGTGGTCAATGGGCTCAATTGAATCATTTTCAGCTTTAAATATAATCAATGAAAATTCCAAAAATACTATTTAAGTGCTCCTATTTTCTGCTAAAGCCATTGAACAATAATACACCCTAAGTTAGCCACAACTGAATATTTTTATTCCTTTAACTCTGAGTCTCTATGAGTCTGTGGATTCTGCCATTATTAACTCCAAGGGTGTAAAAGAAGCCCCATCATTATAACTCCTTTAATTGACAGACGGGAGCACCCTTTTCTTCGCCTCATAACTTTAACCTTTCTTCTCTAACTGCAGTACAATGAAAAAAGAAAAGGGCAAGGCCCAACAAACAACAAATACTGAGCCATGGCTAACTCGCTTTAGTGGTTTTTTTAAGAGACCGTGGTAAGTGATTTTTTATTCTGGGTGATGGAATTTCCAGCTGCCTCTAAAGAAAATGAAGATGCATGCATGATATTACACATGAGTTGAACTTCATGACAGTAAACGTGTGGACATGGACAAGCATTTCAAGCACAAATAAAAAAAAAACCCAAATAGAAATGCGAGGAAAAGAGCTAGAATTTCATAGTATCTGGCTGCACAATCATGGCTATACAGGGACAGCACACTGAAGAGGAACATGGTTTGAGAGAAAATCTATGAGGAGAACATTTCTTCATACATTACACTCATTTGCTTTTCACTCTTAACTGACAAAATATGTACCGACAATTTTACAAGGCTATGAAACATCTATCTTGTATAAAGAGATCCTGCAGCTTCTTCAATATCATGACATGTTTCTTTTCTATAATTTACTGTAATTTGTATTTCCCCTATAGTTGTAAATGTATTCAAAGCGATTAATGTTATGAGCTCCAAACTCATTTCATTGATTGTTCTGCTTGGAGGTTTGATTTTGAAAAGTTTATACAAGCAACTACTCACCAGCTATTGAAAGCATGATTCTGTCAAAGAAGTGATTTTCAAAATTTGCATGGCTCATAATCTTTTCTTCAAGACAAACTAATGCACTTGTCAATTTCAATCCCGGCCCCGGGGGTCCCGGGACTAGCGGGGACTTAGCCGGGAATGTACATTTTGCTGTCGTGACATCCCCGCCTTTGTCCCCGCTAAAGTAGCACGAAATCCTGGGTAGCCGGGTTTACATTTTTTGTACATCCCCCGCTATGTCCCGGCCCCTACTAGCCGGGCTTCGGTGTGACAATCCTCGTATATTCTCGGCCAATGGGGGCGGGGACTGCTTTAAAACTCTCTACAATCCCAGCTCGGTCCCGGCTATGCGACAACAGGTCTAGCTACACAACCAATTTCTTCATGGGAGTACCTGTGAAGTAGCTGTTAAGTAGCCATGGAGTACCCACCTGCATGGGTACCACATCGCCGGCCGCAAAAGTGGGGGTAATCATCCACCTAGGTACACATGCAGTAGCCTAACCACTAGTCACCCCATGTGGGAGTACCTGCATGGGTACTCCCATGCGAATGAGCTTTGAGCTCTGTGTGATTGTAGTAATGTTATCCATTACTTAACATTTTGGTCACATATGTACATGTTTTTACACAAAATGTCATATATAGGGGTTTTTGGTGATGCTCAACTCAAATATAGCTGTTACTAAGCTTGAAAATGATCAAAAAGTTGTAAACAACAATGGAATGTTTGGTGCCCTCTATGGTCCAAAGTGCTGCCTACTAGACAGCCGGTAAGGAGTACCTGTGAAGGTACTCCCGTGGAGTAGCTGCAGAGGTACTCCACTACTGGTGGCTTACATGGGTACCTGTCAGGCACCTTGCAGGCAACTGTAGAGTACACATAAGGGATGGTTATGCTAAGAAAAAACAGAAGCTGCATTAATCCATGGACTGTTACTTCGGAAGTCTTAGTGGTAGGTTACTGCCTCAATTAAGGTATCAACGGGGGGGGTACCCTTCGAGTTAGAGAAGGTAACACCATGGAGTAGCTAAGCGTCTGGGTGTCACCGTGAGTAGGAAATCTTGCATGTTGTATATTAAAAATCATATACATTGGGATCGGTGGAGTGTCAGGACCGACCCGAAATTTCACAAATGGACGTTGAGAGAAACAAACCTCGTTAAGTTGGTTTGTTAAAAAAATCACATGATCACGGCGATATCCGACCACTAAATGAGATTATAATATGGACAAGTTATATTTCTTGGGCCTGAAAAATGGAAAGTTTATTATTTTCATTAAAAGTGTAATACTATTATAAACCAAAAACACAAAAACAAACCCCACCCTTTTTGTTTTTGGGTACACCAAATTATGAGAAAACAGTAGTTGGGTAAAAATTTTTCAAATTTAAAAAGACAAAGATATAAGTTTGATGAAAAACATTGTGTTCGTTTTGAACAAAAAGGTTAACCCATTTCCAAGATCTTATTGCCCAAGCCAACCAAACTCTTCAATATTAAATGTTTACAATTTACTTAAAGTCTTTATTCAAATTTCCAAATAAAAAAAAAAAAGGAATGAAATTTATGTGCAATTTTTAAAATAGATTTGTATACTTTGAGATTTATTGAGCATTCTTCAATTCCCCTGTTCTCTAAATGTTAGACCCCAGAGCGGGGAACTAAGATCGGCGCGACTTGCGGGAAATTGAGCTGACATTATTACGCAGGAGCCTGGACAGCTGTTGTACTCATTGGGCCGAACGGCGCGGCGGTTCAAAAAAACTGCAATGATACCGATTAAAATGGAAAATTTGAATGGAAATACACTGCCAAAACAAGTTAGGGAAATCGCGACTAATTTAATTTGATGTATATCGGACACATTGCGGCAGTTATGAGAAAGTATTTGAAGCTAAAGAAGTATTTTATGAGCATTTATTTGTTTCCATACGATCAATATTTTCATTTCATATTAAAATGCCCGCGTTTTATGCAAAGAAATTGACATATCCTGGCATTAGAAAGAAATATCAAATAGCTTTCACTACAAAAACAAACTTCTAGTAATTTAGTGTGATTCAGTTGATATTAATTTTTGTAACATTTTTGTTTATATTTTTATGTTTTTCTGGCGATTTTACGTTGAAAATATCGATCCTCGGAGTTAGTGGATAATCTAGACCGGATCGTGACGACGTGCGTGTGTGCTACTTGTATAGCTTGCCTTTAACGACATCATGGAAGAGATCGGACTGCAAATGGTAGCTATATAAAATGGTGCTATTGATAACTAATAGATTTGGACGGGGCGGATACTGCTCACTGAGAGCCTGGTTCTTTATATGGGGTGAAACAGCGTTATAAGTCCCCGTTTCTGTCCCGGCGGAGCCGGGGAAATTTTTTGTACCTCATGGCGTACCTGTGAAGTAGCTGTTAAGTAGCCATGGATTACCCACCGGCAATGGGTACCACCATTTACGCAGGCGCGGGTGGCCTGCCAAAATTGTGTGTTATACATCCACCTAGGTACCCATGCAGTAGCCTAGGAGATTTGACCACTTAGTCACCCCTGGGAGTACCCATGCATGGGTACTCCCATGTGAATGATAGCTTGAGCTCTGTGTGATTGTAGTAATGGTCCTGGCTGTATATCCATTACTTTACCCTTTTGGTCACAATATGTTTAATATGTTTTTGTACACAAATGTCAATATATAGGTGGTTTTTTGGGTTGATGGGGTTGGCGCTCAAGCTCAAATAGAGCTGTTACTAAGCTTTGAAAATTCTCACAATTGTTAACACAATGAATGTTTTTGGTGCCCTCTAGGTTCCCAGTGCTGCCGGGGGTAATAACCGCCGGAGGATACCTGGAAGTACGCCCTGTGATCGGCAGAGGGCAACCAACAACAGAACCCATCCTGTTACCAAAGAATTGGATATCAGGGGCGTCGCTTTTGATGTTCGTCCAAACAAAAGATTGGTGGGCAGTGTGGGTGTACAATAAGTTGCAGGTCTTCGGGGTCGATAAAGGGGGGGTCAGAATTCACCGATGAACCTGCGACTGGTTCGAGAAAAACATCGGGACACATAGATGGGAAATCTCTAAAAAAGGGAGAATGACAATCTAGGGGGGGTTGGTCTCTAACAGTTAGCGGGTCAATCGAGACGTGGCGAGGCTGAAAAGCCAAAAATTTGAATATCAGGTGCAGACTATCAATCGCATAAACGTCATGATAGTATAGTGCAAGTGTTTCAACTGGGGGGACCAACTGGTCGGAGACACAGCACAGTAGGCCCTACTTCGGGGTTTCAACATCCGCCCTTAAGCTCTGTGGTATACTCCATTTTTGTCGGATGGCGATTCAAACCAGCGCCAAATGGTCAGCACCAAATCGGAAGGAAACACCCGGTTTTTTGTTAAAAAAGCCATTATCCACGGCGAACCGCCACTAAATGATATAATCTGACATTATATTTTCTCGGGGCTGAAAAAAAAGGAAGTATTATATTATTTTCATTAAAAAGTTTGAATACCGATATACTGGTACCAAATTATGAAAAACAGTAGTTTGGTAATTTTTCAAATTTAAAAGACACGTTAGTACATATTTGATTTGAAAACATTGTGTTTTTTTCGTTTGAACAAAAAAGTTAACCATTCCAAGAGCTTATTGCCCAAGCCAACCCAAACCGACTATCAATATTTAAAATGGTTTTTTACCAATTGGGTTCCTTAAATAGGCTTGTTCGTTTCACATTTCACAAAGTAAAAAAAAAGGAAATTTATGTGCAATTTAAAATAGATTTGTTATACTTGTAGATTTATGAGCAATTTCAATTTCCCCCTGTTCAATAAATGTTAGACCCCAAACGACTGGGGACCTCAGCTCGGTGCGCCTTGCGGGAAATTGATCTGACATACGCAGGATCCGGACACAGGCTGTTACTCTGGCCAAACGGCGCGGCGGTTTTCAAAAACTTGCAATGATCCCGATAAAATGGAAAAAAATGAAAATTTGAATGGGAATAACACAGCCCAAAAAAAGTTCTGAATCCGCCCGACTACATTGAATTGTTGATTTATATCTGAACATGTGCGGCAGTTCGGGAAGTATTTTGAGCTAACAAATGTAATTTTATGAGCCATTTAAGTTTTTCCATAAGCTTATCACTATTTTTTTTCCATATTAAAATGCCCCGCGTTTTATGCATGAATGACCAATATTCCTGGCATTAGCAAGAAAATTCAAAATAGACTTGTTCACGACAAAACAAACTTCTATCTAGTAATTTTCTTTGTGATTCTTTGATTATTAATTTTTTAAAAAACATTTTTCCTGTTTTATTTTTTATGTTTTTGCTGTTTTCTGCGATTTACGTTTGAAAATATCGATCCCTCGGATATTTTTGATATCTCGAGACCCGTAGTGACCGACTGCGTGTGTGCTACTTGTATAGCTTTACTTGCCTTTTCACGACATGGAAGAGAGCGGACTGCAATTGTAGCTATATAAAATGGTGATATACTACAGTTTTGACGGGCGATACTGCCCACTAATAGCCTGGTTTTTTATAATGGTGTGTGACACATGCCCGTTAAAGTCCCCCGTTTATGTCCCGGTGGAGCCGGGGAAATTTTTTGTACCTGATCCCGGCTTTAAGTCCCGCGCTATTAGTTCATGAATTGGTCCCCGGCAGGCTGGGGACAAGCTCACGTACATTCCCTTTCCCTCCCCGGCCAATGTCCTGGCTTAACATCCCGGCTTTGCGGGCAAAATACCTTTTTTTTACATGCGCCGCTTATGTCCCCGGCATCTACCCCTACCCCGCTATGTTCCCGGGACCCCCCAGGGCCGGGATTGAACTTGCCAATGCATACTACAATTCACCAAAAATTATAACCAAACTGGGTTTTTACCACTTATTTCACAAATAATTTTCATGTGCAAAAATATTGTGCGCAGTGACAAATGTGGAATTTGAAATAGGCTGCCATTTTTACACTTACTATTTTTAATAAAGTCTCAGCATTTCCTTGGGGTGTACATGATCTGAACATTTAACAGTATTTTTCCAGGTTTCTAATTTGATACACATAATGCAGCCATTACAGAATAACAAACCCCACCTTGTACTTAACATGACAAAATGCACTAATGGGTATTTATTAACCTTGTCCCAATTTGGAATTTGTTTTTCTTTTCTTCCCGCATAAAACACCTATCTTTTAATCACCTATTCAGTTTCATGCCACGGTATATCTTCTGCAAAAAGCCCCCCCATAATTTTATAACTTTATCAAACCATGCTATCCAAGCTTGTAAAACCCTGTGTGTACCAAATAGGGCGGCAATGCATCTGACAAAGGCATAATGATATGACTACTATTGGCCTGGACAAGGCAAACTGGCCTGCACAAAACACCATTTGCTTAGCCACTTAACCCGTTCCATGGAGAGCGAATGCATATTGCAAATGCTGACTTTTTTGTAACTATCTAACAGATAAAGCGCCTTTTGGTAATAAGCAATATCGTAGACCTCGCGAACTGGTTGACATTACTCATGGGGGAAAAACAAAGTCATTTGCAATTCTCTCACCTTTGTAGAAATCATGCAGCTTTTCAGCATATTCAATGAATGATTATATTTGCGCAATTCATTGACACTTCCAAATTCAAAATGGCTTCAATTTTATTGCAAATATAGTTCTGATGGACTGATCCTTTTGATTGATTTTGCTCACATGAAAATTTCCCCCAAATGACCTTATGCCAAGACTAAGGAACATCAATTTGCATGCAACTAGAAGCAGCAGGATTTTGTTCGCTTTCAGGAGATAGCAAAATCAACCCCATAAGTGTCTGTTTAACTTTGAGATGATACCAAACAAACTGGGCCTACACCACTGTAAAAACCTCTCCCACAAACTCCTCCATGTTGCAATTTTCAATTCCAACCGACCGAAATTGTCTCCTATCTAGAAATACATGCATAAAATTGAGAACAGAAAAAAGTATAGCGTAATTCAACACGGTTCTTGTCACCCCATAACATATTTGATCTGTTGACCCAAATGTTTCTTCCTTTGTGTTTGCTGTCTGATGCATCCAAAAATGCTACAGTCAATGCCTGGAGGGAAGAGAAAGCCTGTTGCGGGTCAAATCCAAAAACAGAGTTAATCCAAACAAACCACTTAGCAGTAGTTGTACTGTCTTATTGTTTATTCTAGTACTGGGTCTGCTCCTCATGTTTGTGTTGCTTATATTAAAAGGGAATTGGAATGTCCAATTGTTCTTGTATTACTACTGTAACAAATTTATTTTTTAAAGAGACCTTTGGTGTTTTTCCCCAGTGGAAAATGTAACAGGTGTAGACATGCCATCATTTCGGTGTATCCTAGGAACCAATTTTGTTTTAAATTGTTTAAAGGCACTATCATGATTTCAATAACATCATAAAATGGAAAATCCAACAAAAACCAGATTTTTTTTTGTATGTCCCTTGGTAACAATAAGTATCCTTGCACATATCCTAAAAGGGATGACCAAAATCCCCCCCGAATCCTAATAAGGACAAAATCTACATTTTTGGCCATCCATATGACAACTTCCTACAACCATGGATGGAGCATCATCATCCTTTTTAAACACCTGCTGTTTTTCCTCCTTTTTTCCCCCAATTTTTCATTTTAAAAACCACTTGGTTGAAGATGGTCTAACAATTCATTCACTTTTAAGCCATTCTTGCAATTTCAAATTATTTTGACATCCCCTTTTTGCCAAACTCATAAAAATGGCTCGGAAGCAAAACCAAAACAAACATAAACTTTTGGTCCGATGGAGCTAAAACTGTAATTTCAACGTTTTAGCAAGAATGACCGATCACCAAATATGGACCATTTTTAAAGTATACGGTCTGTGTACATGTATCCATTGTGGGATTGGTCATGGAAAAATAACCCTGATCTAGATCCTGATCTACTCCCCTACTCCCCTTTGAGAGCACTGTAAACATGATCCTTGGGGAAAATGCAAAGTTATTAAGTACCTACCGGTCCATCATAAGTGTTCTATTTTCTACCAATAATAATATGAATAAACAGGAATAAAAACAGTAATTTCTGGCTCGACCCCATATAAGTTAACCTTTCTACGATAACACTTAACATCCAGCAACTTACCAACGCAACTCCAAAATAACACCTCATAACCGATTTTAAACTATTCTGGTCTCCTTGATGACCTCTCACATTTTTGCCCCTTAAAAGCAGATATCTTTTGTTGATCTCATGCTCACAAGAGGAGTTTTCTATTTTCCTGCTGGCACTGGTGCCAGCGCATTTGATCGCAGAATAAAACAGATCTCCATTTACTTTACATAGGAACGGCAAGAAATGGGGTTGGAAAGATTACACATTGCGATATGGTACTAACTGAGATGCTCTCCAAAAAGATCTCAACTTGTCATTCAAAGGGTAATTCTAAACTAATGATTCAAAGCTGGTAAGGTCACATTCAGCTGAATCTCATGAACCTTTTCTGAGAAGACAAGATTTGACTTGCTCTAGTACATTCCAGTTTAGGCAAAAAGGGGAAAAGAAAGTAGCAGCTCTACTTACAATTTAATTTCCTCTAATTGAAAAATTCTTTGATTTGTCCAATTAATTTTTAACATGTAAATTCACTTTGTGGTTGTCTCTTAGCAGTAATATTCAGTTTCATACTGGGCATACTGATAACTTTAGGTCCAAACTTTATATTGCTTTTATATCTTCAAATAATGAATAAACCTATTGCTTTTTTAATGTTTTAACATAAAATATAGGCCGAATTTAGTTGACCACCAATTTCAAACAATTGTAGCAATTCAAACATTTTCACTTAACCTTTCAGATAGAAGATGTTTTTGAAGATAGGCATTAAATTTCATATACAAAAAATCTGGGGCTTTAATTCATTTTCAGCTCCCAATTTGACAAAAGTTTCTCAAAATTTCAGTTTCCTAAGGCCCTACTTGGGACAAAAATCAGTATTCCTCAAGCCTCCCAAGTTCGGAATTCGGGCCACACATCTCTACCCGCAAAAAAATGTATATCCCCATCCTCCTGGTGCAAGCGCTCTGCATTTTAACGTCGCATATCCAAAAACCCCCCCCCAAAGCCCCCCCCCCCCACAATCGCCAAAGACACCCAATCAAGGTTCTGGAAGGACCACACCAAACCCCTCCTGAAAACAAAGCCGAGAACTGCTTAATCTATATCGGATTTACAGGTTTGTTTAAAAATGGTGTGATTTGGCATGTTATTAACACAGTTTTTTCATGAAACGGCAAAAGATATAAGTTCCTACTGCTACTGTCTACGCCATTTTGCCACCTCTATTCAGGTCCGTCCTTCTTCTTATCGTGTCCAAACACTGTTGTTCTCACCTTGATCCCACCCAGAGATGGTCAACAGACGTCCCCTGTTGCTTCACTGATCCGCAAGGTCCTTGTGGTTGTGCATTGTTTGCCCAAGCATGGTCAGACCAAAGAGAGAGGTGTTCCCATGTCTGTGTTGCTTTTTTTGGCCACAACCCAGGTAAGTACCGGAGCGCTTCCCGATAGCCCACGTCGGCCGGAGAAACCTTTTAGATCGGCCATTCTGTTCTCATCTATTTGAGGCATCGCCCAGTCGCCCATGAGGATTCCCAATCCAGTGGGAGAGGCTCACCAGGTTCAATACCGATAGATGTTAATTGTGTGAGGCCAGTCCTTTCTTTTCCACAAGGCGACTCCTTACCCTCCTAGAGACCTGTTTCAAAGAGGTTGGACTTGCTTAAGAAAACTCTCTCTGGAATTTAATACGGTTGGCAGCAGGGTTATCTGTCCAGACATAGGGGCTTCACATTGGATACTTGACAGCTCACGCTCTTGCATGCTCGCTAACCTACGACGATGTCCTGGTGGGAAGCCATTCCTGCTAGGAATGTTACAAGTTTTTTTTCCGTTGGGTTTGGACTGAGGCATCCTGTGATTAATCCGGCAGGAGGCAATTTACGCGGATCAGCCTTCTTTGCATGGGTTGATCTTTCCAAACCGGGCCGGCATACCTCTGCACATGAGTAGCCAAAAGGGCAAGTGTGCCGTCGATCTTAGGGTATAGGCGAGCACCCCATCTTAATTTGTGCCAGTGAGTTTGTTTAAGATGTTTATTTGCGTGAACATACTTTTTTCTTCGTCTTCTCGATGTGGTCTTTATAAAGAAGTGCGGTCCCCAGGTAACTCCTAGGTAACAGGTTATACAGTGCTCCAGGGGAGTGTCCCAGACCCAGTTAACTTTAAGCTTGACGTTTGGCTTTCAACGTTGCTGAGATGAAAGCCACACCTGTGTCTTAGATATAAAGAAGATGGATTTTGCACGTAGTTTTGGTTTTTTCTCCTTTTCCTCATAATAAGGAGTGAGTTCATCCAAAGGCTTTGGAGAGTCCTCTCTTCAACAACTGACTTCTGCATCCTTGTGCGCTAATTTCCAAGATCCGTCGGCATAACAAAAACGACAGTTTCCTCACTCCTTTTTTTGTCCCCTTTGGTATATATGGTGAACAGGAGAGGTGCAAGCAGCACACTTCTCCCTGTGGTAGACCATTCTTGAGCCTACGCCACGCTCTTCTTCGCTTCCTAGCTGAAACAAGAACATCCTGTTTGCCAGCAATCTAGTATAAGCTCAGTCAAGGGATGGTCCTGGTAATTTTACAGGATCTTTATGGAGTAGGCATCTGTGATTAACATTGTCGTATGCTGCTAGATAGGTCCGACGACCACAGCTCCGGTTACCATAACCCTTCTCTAAACCATCCTCATGTGTTGAGTTTAGGTTTAGTACGTGGCTTTGTTTTGGTTGCTTTGCCTGGCCGGGAAACCTGCTTGTTTTCTGGTAGAAGGTGTTCGTCTATGACAGGTGCAATACGATTGAGCAGGATGCGTTCAAAGAGCATTTTAGTAATGGCTAAGGAGTGATATAAGTTTCCTGTGTAGCTCTTGGGGTTTGGCAGGATCTTTCCCAAGCTTTTAGGAGTGCCATAACGTGCTTTCCTCCAGATCTTTTGGGAACCGTTGGGAATAATCGCATGTAGAGCTTCAGAAGCCATCCTTGCTACTGGGCCCGCTTTTTTTAGTTGCTCAGTAGATATTGGTTTTCAAAGGCCCTACTGCTTTTCCTGGTTTGAAGTTTAGCAATACCAATTCCAATTCGTCATGTATTGAAGGGGCCGATTTGAAACCATGGGTCACCACTATCCCTCGTGTGTCTAGTTTGATCTTCTTAAGGGTTTCCTGCTGCACTTGCCATTTAAAAGCAGTTGGTGGGGTCAACTTTGTTGGGTGTGACGTTTTGGCTGCTGTGGAAGGTTCTGGTTGGATCCCCTCGGAGCTTCGGTAGACCATGCTTTCTGCTGTCTATGGGTCTATCTGTGGATTTCAATTAAAGTTGTGCCAGGTTGATCTTTCCTGGTAATCCTTTCCGAACTTTCCTCAACCTTTACAGTTTGTTTCAAGCTGAAAAGGTATCATCTTCAAACATGGTGATATACTCTGATATTCTTCTAGCACATTCCTGTGGAAAAAGGCCTGGTTATATTCCGTCCTACAGACTATTGGTATGAATCTCCGGGGAGTCGTTTTCACTAGTTGGGCAAAATTGTCATAGTTATGGGTTTTTGGAGCCAATCTTCTTCACGGTTTCTGATCCCAGAGTCAATCAGTGAATCCTGCCATCTGCTTTTTCCTGTAGTTAAAGCGCGGCTTAAAAGGCACTTGTTTGGTCTTACTGCAACATGCTGGGTTTGGACTTGGATACCGATGGGTCGATGTTGAGTTAGTGGAACGGAATCCAGAACAATCTTGCTACAAAGGGTTAGAGATGGTTTTGCTAACAACATCTAGAATCAGGGTTGTAACTCTCTTCCAGGGGGCACCGGGGTTGAAATGATGGCGGAAGCTTAGAGTCGTGAAGGAAGACGGTCGGAATTTGGGGTGTGAACTGTCTCTCCCCATTCGTGGGGTCGACATCTTGTGGTTTCTCTTGTTGATTTTCATTTGTAGCCCCATTGGGTACTATGGGGCTTGTTTGAGTCGCAATGAAGAAGTGAGGTTGGGTGGAATTCCCAGGGTTTAGTTGAGAGTGCTCGAATTCTACTGGATGGAGGTTTGTAGAAAGATGTAACTATGACAGAGCTCAGCTTCAATGGTGAGGACTTCGATGTTTTATCATCAGACATTGGAGTTGCTCTACTTCGTGGCCCTTTTCTCACAAATATGGCACTGCCGTATTGTCCGTCGGCGATGTGGTCTCTCGGTGGCAAGTACCATTCCCGGTATGGTTTTTGGGCGGTGGTTATTGATTCCCCTGTGGGTGTTCCTGCATGACAAGGAACACGCACTGGAGAATTGTTACCACAAATCAATCAATGATGATACTTTTTGCACGGAAAAACCGCCACTCAATGAAACGCTATAGTCCAGGCAGACCTTATAAAAGGCCTTGCGCTGAGGTTCCTCGTCATATATGGGTATACTTAAGAAATGATGTTAATGAAAACATGTTTTTGGAGTTGTAGATAATTTGTTCGCTGCTTCGCTTCGCAGTTTTTAACTTTTTGCTTCGCTTCGCAGTTTAACAGGGGAGACCACAAGACGGTCTCTACTTCTCCCCCTCTATTCCGTGAGTTACAGTTACCAGAACAGAGAACAGAAATGGCATGTTCTTGACTGGTATGAATTATGAAATGACAATTAAGTTCAATCTCAGCATGCTAAACCACACGTTTTTTTAGGGTCCTATGGTGTCAATGAACATCAGTCAATCACTCTATCATTTCCTCATTCCAATAATTTACATAATCAGATTGATGTTTTAATTTTCTAAGCATTTGTGCAATCTGTTCACAGGTATGCATAAATGGCGTTCTATTTATTATGCCTTTTCTTTGTACACCTGTATTAATACCATGTCACAAACAACTTGTATCTACATTGACTTACACAACCATAACACGATATGTTACTGCTTAACTAGGTTTTTTTTTTTTTTCAACGATTTTACAATAGCATCAAGCGAATAAGTCAGAGTCTAAGTTAGGCTTATGATTTGATTATACTGTATTACCATGTGTGGTTTTATTATTCTTTCCTTAGTTGCCTTGACAATAATAATTTCATTGGAAAGCATGTGGGTTTTGACAAACCACAAGCAGCATCAATAATTTCAGGACACTGTCTACAATCACTCATAACACCTTGGTAACATTAACAGGTGCTTTGCTATTTATTGTTTATTTTTGTAATTTTGGGCACGTTACAAGAAGTTTGCAATTTTTGCACATTTATTTAAACATCTGTTACTTCAACAACACTCCAATATGAAAATCGTTTGCATTCATACTTGGTACCAAACGCTTTTCTTTTCTTTGCTGGCAGGTAAAGGGAAACTAAAGAGTGGATAATTATTTTTTGTACAAATCACCTTATTGTTTCCAGGAATAATAGCCCATTCTGGGCCGTGCATATAAATAATAACAAAGATGAGGAACCTTTTGTACCTGTACAATGGTACAGAACCGAATAATCAAAGGGTGATTTTTTTTCATCCGAGGTAGCCGACATAAATGAGACACGATTTTCACGAGATGCACAGGTGGCCAATGGTCACACAAACATTGATACCATGGATTCTTATGGCGAAAAGGTCCCATCAGGCCTGATCGCTATTAGTCTCGTCCCCAAACCCCAGACTTTTTACTGGAAGGTGGTCAAAATTTTTGGCGTCTAAAGAAACTAACAAACTTTTTCCTCATTTATCCTATAAATCTTGCAATAAATTATTTTTTGGTGTGGATGTTAGAGTAAAAAATGTGGAACCCATTTTGGACTAATATTAATTCTACACATACTTCAATAGGTCCCTTTTACACAGTAACCTCAAACCATCCTTTGGAATTTTGGTGCAAAATTTTGCATATTTTTGGTGGAGTTTTGTTTTTATTTTAAACAGACAAAAATTTTTATACGATTAATGGGATCATACCCTTTAGATTAAGTTAACAAACATTATGGGAAAAACAAACATATTGGCCCCTATATACCCTTGCATTCAAGTCCAAGATGTAGTTATTTCACATGCTAGATTAAAAAAAATTTATAAAAAACTACCAGCCATCGCCACATAATGACTTTTTTTGTTAAACTGAAATTTTTTGTTTTTCCCCAAAGGTTTTAAAAAAAAAAAAAAAAAAAAAAAAAAGGCTAATCTCTATAATAGCAATGCAGTTATTTTGTTTAAGGAAGCACAGAATATAGGCCTTAAAGTACAATAACAACAGCAATAACTAACAATATTTTCAATAATACAAGACCTCAAAACTGGACATTGCATAGTAGTCACCCTGAATGACACAAATCAACTAAGAATATCATTCCATCGGAGTATTAGAGAAAATATTGCAGAGTGAACTTTCCATAAATTGGTTACCATTAGCACTTCCTTCACACATAGGTACAAAAACATATCAGATGAAACAACAATTGGATGTGAGAGAGTAATCCTAACAAAATACATTAAATCAAGTCAAAATATCCACCTTCTCCATGTTCAATAACGCTCCTAGTGTCCCAGTCATGTTCAACTGACCCACTTCCTTCATCCAGTCACGACCCCCGATTTAATCTCAAGTGTTATGGTTTGTTTTTATCGTAAAAATCTTGAAGGTCCTTTTACTTTGTATTAACATTGTATATATAGGCTATAGCTAATGAATTGCATGACAACTTTTTATGCCCTATGTCCAATGTTTTTTATTCCTTGACACAAGTCTTGTTTTATTTGGTACACATCAGCATTTTTCTTATTGACATACCTGTTTCAGTTTACATACGAAATATTTCTCCAAGCACATAGTCACTTCAATATCTGTTCCCGAATAAAGTAATAAAAACAAAAGTATGGCAAGAGAAAGAAAATCCAGGTATACATACAACTAAATTGCCATAAATTTGTTGGCTGGATTGATGCTTTGTCAAGAGAACATAGGCCGTTTTCCAATAGGCAAGCTTCCCATGATTCGAAGTCAACATCAGTGCGTAAACATGTAGTGACGTACAAATTGAAATGCGGTCCACAAACGATTTTTTACCCAGTGGATGCACTAACCAAATGGTAGAATGCGGCCCCAATGATGACAATTTCCAATGTAAAGTTTTACAAACATTACTGTAGGTAACAAAGACATTTCGTCAGAAGTTTGGTCACAATAAAATTTTTGGTTTGGATTTAAGAGTAAAAATGTGACACCATTTTGGACTAATATTAATATCTACAACTTAACTCTCAATTAGGCTTACAAAGTAGCATCAAAACAGCTTTGAATTTTTTTGGTCGCAAACTTCATAGTTGGGGTTTTGTTGGGGTAATCAACAAGACCAAAATTTTATACGATTGAATGGGATCAATACCTTGTTAGAGTTTAAACATTCTGGGGAAACACAATAGGTTGGCCTAGATACCTTTCATTCAAGTCCAAGGTCGTTAGTTCAATTCTAGATTAAAATAAATTACCAGCCATCGTTCCAGCATTAAATGACTTGTTTGTTAACTGATCAGTTGTTCAAATAACTGATCAAAAGGTGTAGAAATTAAAAAACAAGGCTAATCTCTATAATAGCAATGCAGTTATTTGTTAAGGAAGCACAGAATATAGGCCATTTTTTTAAAGATACAATACATCATAACTAACATTTCATAATACAAGAACCTCAAAACTGGACATTGCAGAGTAGTCACCCAGGAATGACCACAAATCAACTAAAGAATATCATTCCATCGGAGTATTAGAGAAAATATGCAATGAACTTTCCATAAATTTGGTATCCATTAGCACTTTTCCTGCACACAGAGACAACATATCAGATTGAAACAACATGGATGTGAGAGATATAATCTAACAAATACATTAAATCAAGTCAAAATCACTCTCCATGTCATTAACAGCTCTAGTGTCATTCATGGTCACTGACCCGCTTCCCTCATCCATCAAGACCCCGATTTACTCTCAAGTGTATGTGTGTTTTTAATCTTAAAAATCTTGAAGTCCTTTACTTGTATTAAACATGTATATATACTATAGCTAATTAACGTTCGATGACAACTTTTAATGACTAATGTCCATGTGAATTCTTGAACACAAGTACTTGTGTTATTGGTCTAAACATTCAGCATTTTTTTCTATTGAGCATCCTGTATTTTACCATTAAGATATTCTCCAGCAAATAGTCACTTCAATAATCATGGGATCATGCCGAATAAGTAATAAAACAAACTAATGGCAGAGAAAGAAAAATCCGAGGTATAATACAACGAAAATGGCCAGAATTTGTTGGCTGGATTGATGCTTTTTGCAAGAGAACAGGGCTTTTCCAATGGCCGAGCTCCATATTCGAAGTCAACATCAGTTGCGTCAACAGGGTAGAACTACAAAGCGGTCACAAGCGATTTTACCATGAATTACACTACCATGGTAGCATGCTTCCCCAACGATGACAATTTCCAATGTAAAGTTATTACACATTAGTAGTAGGTACAAAGACATTTTCTCATAAGTTGTGGTCCAACCAACAACTTTATTGTAGTACTACTTACTGCCGGTAAAGGCTGACTCAGAGATTTCGAATATATATTTGTGTAGTAAATATCAACTAGAACTAAAGTTACTCACCTAAAAGCTCAATTCCTAAGGGAGAGATGAATCAGATTTTTCGTTCATGCAAGTACACATTTATGTACAGTATAACAGTTGCCATAGGATACGTTGATAACAAAAATTCTGGATCCGGAAATTTTCAACAAAGTGTGATTTTCTATATTAAGGACTTCGATTTGAGCTTAGTTATTTCACACAGTGTTATTATATGGACAAGCTTTTGCAATTATGCAAAAAACACAATTTGTTGAAATTGAGGGTGCCCCTTGGAGGAAATCTCTGAGTCAGCCTTTAATGATAACAAGACGAGTCCTTAAAAAGGACAATCTTCTGATTTAGGCACAAATTTGTGAAAATGAAAAAACAAAATTGAGTTTGTAACACTATATTGTAATGAATTTTACATGCAAGGCATCAATCATTAATGATCAACCTTTATTGTGAAAAACAAAAATGGGACATTCAGTTTCATGTTACTTTTTTATGATGAAATCTAGGTATTATTTTGAAGTAGTAGACATCACATTGCATGGAACACCAGCTTCAGGTTACCCATTACTTCCCTTTTTCAAAGGGAACTTCCCCCTCCTTATCCAGTGGCACCGGCCAAATCACTTTGTGAGTAGTAATATTGTCATACATTGCTGTACAACAAAGGTTGTGCCTGTTCCACACTGAAATATTTAGTCTGCTTAATGAAATATTCCATGGCTATCCGTGTTAAAATATATATACAAACAATGTAATTCTGTACCACAATTGTTATTATAACATTGGATATATTTTGGCTATAATTGGCTATAGAACTATAGAAGTCATTTACAGTTTAATTTGCAAGCAAAATTGTATCTGAACCAACCCATCAGAAAATACTGTGACATGTACCTTTAAACAGGGTTTTTTAAGGATAGTCTCATTAGTGCAAGCAGGGAATGTCACTATCCCACTAGTGTGCAGTAGTTAGGGTATGTAATCACGGACCATGGCCATGATGGAAATATGAGACTCTTGAAACGCAACAGCAGTAGCAGTAAACAGCTGACAAGTGAAAAAAGGATGGGTGTAACACACAATAAGAACGGTCACTGCATGAGGGTTGGTCAATTCAGGATTAATTTTCTGCCTGGCAGAAGAAAGAAAAGCCTTGTGTGACCACGGGCTTAGACTTCAAATGCTTGATATCCTTTTCCAAGACCTTTGTTATCAAACTGTCTACTTGAGACACCCAAACTGTGCATGAGTTCAGGTCATTGAGGTCGTATACCCACTACATGCCTCTTCCTTGCTCACTCATCTACCCAGGTGGTGGAATGCTGATTAATAATGTAATGGGATCATATTCATCACCTGTCAGATCTAAATTAACACTGGCGGGCATACTGTCAGCCACCTGTCTTATACTCGTGGTGGAAACACTTGTGGAGAGGATTCTGTTCACATTTGCCAAATGATTATGAGACAAGATATATTGCTATCAAGAGCTGCCTATTGATCTTGCAATAATTCATCACAAATGATAATAATAACCAGCCAGTACTACATGAACATCGTAAACCTCAGTTTGATTCATTGTCAACAGCCAGCCTCTTAGGCAACTATTCAATGATGGACTAGCAAAAAAACTGATCATGATTGTGATGTTAAAACCATTCTCAAAAGGCCGCTATTCCTGCAGGTCACCTGTGGACCACTATATGGCAGGTGAAATGTCAATTTACCAGCTACAAACCAGTCAATGAGTATACACAAATAAAGAGGCCTGAACTTACTTGCCAAAGTCACACTGAATTGTAGTTCATCTATCCCTTTCCACTTGCAGATGAAATAAAAACATTGAAGCTGGACAGCCCTACAGCTTAAGGGGGGGGGGGGGGGTAGGGGGGTCTGAAGCAGTGGAATTTGAAATGATTTTTCTTAAATTTCCTAAATAGTGTTATATACATGTTATCTATTCAATTGTGACCACTGTAAAAAGTTTAAACATCATGAAATTTTTGCTGGTTGCCATGGTAACCCCGTTAGGCCTCTGATTGGATAAAACACTAGAACGATGTAACTAAATAACTAAACAGCTACTGGGACGAAACTGGGGTGACATATGCAGGAGATAAATACGCAGTGAACCACGAAGCAGGATTTTAATACCGTTGCCAGTGCGCCAAACCGGCAATCGACCCAACGCATAATTTCATGGCGTTAATTTGAAATTTGGAAACACCCAATTTGAAAATCGGCATTATTTCACTCGGCCTAATGGGCTAATATGTGTGTGCAAAATTTCATGTTCATAGCGTAGCGTGTTCTAGTTACGTTCGTTTCGTTTTTGGATGTTTGGTATTTTGACGAAACGAGTTATAGGCCTCGAAACCTTTAGACAAAATGGAGGGCCCCGCTTTTGATGTGAAATATGGAATTATTGTTTTTTAAATTATTTTATACTGAATTATCATAATAATTATGAAAGAATTCATCGAAAATAGGTGCATCCATGTCCTGTTAATTAATTTTTAAAATAATTTTCCTAAATATCGCGGGTGAGAAAACAATATAAAATACATTTAAAAATCACTTACCCCAGTGACATTTAATTAACTTTAAAATTATGGAAAGGATAATATAAGTAGTTCATAGACTTCAACTTAGCCCCAAAATAAATGTGATAATAGTTCATAACAATAAGATCTTTTTAAAATATCTTAAATATAACACCTTGAATTTTTCACATGATAAAATATAGGAGTGATGCATATTTTGAAAATTTCGTACATACTTGACTTTGAATCAGCCCATGATCTCGGAACCGAAATGTCCTATTGCGATCGAATAAAAAGCATTTTGTAGATTTGACAGTATAACACAATTTAGCCCATTGCATATACTCATTTTCTTGGATTTAGAACAATTTGTTATCATATTCCAGACCCCATTACCCCCACCCTTAAGTGGGATTGACTAGGACTGCAAGGTTTTGAAATGTTGTTTGTTAGCCTACATTAATGTTGGTAACTTCGAAAAGAAGGAAGGAGGGAAACACTAGAATTCTACCCCATAGACTGCCTTTGACTTTCAAACACAAGAAATACAAATTGAATGTTGTTTGTTAGCTACATTAATTATGTGTAAAACTTAGAAAACAGAAGGAAAGGAAGGGAACTTAACACTAGAAGCGACATTAATAACACGTGTTGATATGGCAATAGATACAACTAACAATCAAGAATAGTACCATTCAGAAAACTTTCAAAAAAAAGGGAAACAATTTCACTTTTCAATCTCTCCAACTTGTTTCTTCTGTTCTTCTTACCATGATGAGCAGACAGCATCCTGACAGGTAACACACAAATAGCTAACATACTGCCCTCTGCAGCCAGGACACAGTTTAGAGTGTTAGTGACACACACTGAGAAAAATAACCCTGACAAAAAAACCTACAGGCAAGCTGTGAAATTTTTAATTCAATTTGGTTCATCATGACATGACCAAGCAAACCGTGACATCTTATTTACTGCACACATGTTTAACCTCAAATGTCTGTCATAACAGCTCCCACTGAGTCCTACAATATGACATTGAAGGGGCTTCTTAGGAATTACCTGGACAGTACACAGAATTCCTCTGTATGTGTTTTGGCTATTTGCTTTAAGCTTGTTCACCCACAGAAAGCATTTCAATATGGAATCTGTTGCTTTCTGAGAAAATAATACACAACCAGTGGGGAGCAGGCCTTGATGTATTGGGAAAGTCAATGGTAGTAATGCAAAAAGGCTTTTCACTAGACAGTATGGGGCCGCAGTTATTACATGCTAAGCATAATACATACATGATGGGTATGAATAGGAGATGATTATTGCCATTAACTACAGGGGTCAAAGTACTCTTTGATCGGTAGCCCGTAGACTTTACCAAAACAACAATAGCAACAACAACAAAGAGTATTGCACAGTGGTTAACAGTTCCATTCTGACTAACTCGAATGTTCAAACATGTTTATGTAATCAATTTTCAAAAAGTATACAAATTAAAAAAAAAAAACTTTGTTAATATCTCTGCCAAATGTTGCCAAAACCAGTCCAGATCTGGAAGCAAACCATGCGTCAGTAAAGGGACATAAACTGTACACAGTATACACAGATATAATACACTATTGATGGTTATTGACTTAGTCTTCGGTTCCAATATTCTTTATTGATCTAAGCATATTATTCATGCCAGTTGCATTTCAATCAAATATCCCTCGGCTTGTGCTCCTTAAAAAGCCAAAATATGCTGGCCAAGTTTAATTTCCTGGACTCGCACGGCTCTACCTGAATATATGAAACTGAAGAGTTGTAGAAGATGATAAGCTACACTGCGGGTATCTCCTACGGCCAAAATGTGGTTCAATATCCGATGGTTAATGTAATATTTCATTCTCACCAACGGTGAGGCCTCAAGTCTTGCCAAGATGCGATTGCTCATGGCAAGCGGCCAACACTTATTTTTTTTTACTTTGACAGAGAAGTAACCTGCACTCAATCAGGAACAGTATCTACACGCTTGTTAAAAGATTCATATTAGTGGTAACATTAAACCTGATTATTCAAATCCAAGCCTTCAAGCTGCATGAAATGCAGAGACACACAGTATCTAATAAAGACATTCAATTTTATGCCGGATTTGTGGAAACCAGAAAAATAATTCTACACTTCCGTAAATGGTAATCAGCATATTAATAATATAGCACCCAAATCCAACAACCAAACCCATAACAACAAAGTCTATGATATTGCCATTAAAGATATGTCAAATATTGTTAGGCATTTGTTCACAGGAAAGAGCTGGGGCCATAAACAACAGTCCCCAAATACATGAATTGCAAATAGACGAGGAGGGGACCTGTAATCTCTTAGCCTACAGAATAGCATGAAAGCCCACACACAGCACCAGGCTAGAAGTATGAGTTCTATAGTAAAATATCTAGTACAGAACAACAAGCATTTTATTATGTAATATCCTGTTTTTAGGGATTTCCATTGTATTGGGCAACAGAAAACCCTGAATTTCCTGTGGAATAAACATTTTCAAAAAGTACTTATCAGTGACTAGCAACAATCAATAAACATACTGTCTTCACACTGGGCAAAATAATAATTAGTAGCTGTCTACACTTATAGTGATTCAAAATTTGCATTCAGAAAAATTAATTACTGTTTATGCCCCATGCATCATTAACTTCACTGTCAACATTGATTTTGTGTGATCTTACACAAGGGATCCATTCACTCTGTGAGATCAATCTCATGTAAATGTGAATTATGTAACTTTGAATCAAATAGAGAATAACCAACATGATCAGTATGTGATTGGTATCGGCAAATTCTCATTTTTTACCAATTTTCTATACCGATTAAATTAATATCAAAGTGGTCCAAACTTAAATTAAAATTGTTCCAAACTGATGGCCAAACGGTGAAAATAAATCAAAACTGAAACAATCAATTTATTATTTTATGTACACAAGAGTGTGTATGTTGTTCCTATTCCTAACATACTATTTCACCATTTTATTGGTTTACCTAAATTGATCTGCTACTTTCTGGCAGCTTTTGGCTGTCGAAAACGGCGATGATACCAAAAAAAAAAAATCAGAATCAGAATGAACCGATTTGGAATTTTTGAAATCTGTAATCGGTATAACAGATATTAGGGTGATCGGTTAGACACTAGAATCAAAGTATGCTATAATTTCTTACTCTTTTTTCTGTCCATGGCGTCTTTTTGTCTGTTTTGGTTAAGAATTTTTGTTGGCCATGCTGTCTTATTAAATGCTGCATACTCTTGGAGGATTTAAAAATATAATCTTGAAAATATTGTGAACTATGTAAAAACTGCATGCAAGTCTGCAAGGTCTAGTTGCAACACTGATGAACAGGTTCAAAATTACATCAGCTCTTTACAAACATTAGGCCCATGAAAGTCAATTCCGAGTTTATCGTTACTTTTCCTGGTTGATGAGGTGACTTTCATTGTTCATTATTTCATCAGATTTCATTATTGACCTAAAATGTGTGTTGTTTAAAAGTCAAACTGATACATGTGATTTATAAACATTTTTTTTTATGGGGGAGGGGGAGAGAAGTATATAGAGTATGATTTGACAGCCCGGTTTTGCTTCAAAGTTATCAAAGCAAAAATATTGTTTTTTTAAATTCATTCTTTTAATTATTCTGTTGTATTTAAAATTACGATATTTTGAAAATAACGAATTATTTTGGCAAACCTTGACATTTTGATGTGGGTATTTCTAGTCTCCAAAAAGCGATGCGGGCGGGTAACAATAAACTCAAAATCGACTTTCATGCGCCTTACCTATTTGTTGCTTGATGATAAGCCAAAAAGAGCCTCAGGTCGTCATTGAAATTTGACTTCTTGAATTATGCCCTCACCCTCATTACAACTGTACCCATTTACACTTAAACAGGAATGTAATCGATTATGAACTTGGTGAATTTGGTACCGACTTCTGCTCAGTGTAATGCATTAACAATGCAATACCAACATGAAAATTTGACCTGCAATGTGTCAAGGATTCCTGATTTTTCTAATACCAAACAAATCCCCCATGTTTATTCCAGTTGTTTATTTACTCTAACCACTATTTGCTCTAGTTACAATATAAAATAGTTTATCAGGCTCTTCATTTAGGATAAAGCACCAGTGATTTGACCTGTGAATGCAAAGGAAGCCAATGTGCATAACACAGTGCCGTTTGCACACTCGCAGGATTTGCGGACCACAAATGCCAACATTCCTGCTGCAAAATTTCACAGTCACCCCACAGTGATAAATTGATTTTGTCACATTAACTAATTAAGCCTAACAGTTAATTATCGTTACCAAATTATTTAGCCAGCTCATTCTATTTCACCCACATGCTAAACTTCCGCCGATATGTCTGCAACCTGCATGTAGCATCCATCAGTGTTGAACAGTCCCCGTCTCTTGGCAAACAGCATTTTCAGTACTTATTTTTAGATTGCTACTTTGATTTCCAATACAGAGAAATGATTTTGAATTAAATCTGTACTTAAATGATTCACTTTACTATAATAACAGCAGCGTGCTCAGAAATAACCTTCACCTCTGTTAAGATAACATTTATGCAATATTTCATTTCTATGTTGGGGAGTATAAAATGAGCACTTGCAAAAGCCAGGTTAGTGTTCTTTTAGCCTTGAAATATTAAATTATCTCCTTCTGAAAGCAGATTCTATTAAATACCAACAAAACAAAGCACTTGCAGATCACACAGGATCATATTGGCAAAAGAGCTGGGCATTAGAAAGGTTATGAAGTTATTTTAAGAAAAGATCAATATTTAGCTGGCAAGGATTTGATGCTATTCAAATGTTTCAAATCAAAGAAACAATTTACAGATTAAGACCGACTGCAACATTTCAGTCATTTAAAAAAAAATGTTTCCTGCCTCTTAGTTTGTAATTACTTCAGATTTGGGGGGGGGGGTGTAGGACACAACCTGCTCGATTTGGGCATTTGAGATTTCCAAACGTAATTTATGGAATTCTTACGTGCATTCTCTACGGCAGCCACGGTCCCAGTGACATCACAAAATCACCACTTTAACCTTTGTTCAATAAATCTTAGTAATATCATGATAATTTCGGAACTTCAAAATCTGTCGGGGTTAGTGAATTAACCCTGCTGCAAAACAGTAATTTTCAATAATGGTCATTTAGATTTAAATATATGTGACCAGATACTAG
This sequence comes from Ophioderma brevispina, assembly GCA_023653785.1. NCBI lineage: Eukaryota > Metazoa > Echinodermata > Ophiuroidea > Amphilepidida > Ophiodermatidae > Ophioderma > Ophioderma brevispina. The sequence continues at coordinate 60,646 of JAMKCH010019922.1, read as the reverse complement.
CCTGTAGTCAAATCTTTGCCTGTAACCGTCCGATATGCGTAAGTTTTTAAAAAAGACTAGCACTCGGGTTACGCTGGATGTTGACGGCCGATTTGAATTCACTGTTGCTGTTAGGTTGGCATGTCCTACCCCCTGTTCAGATTCACATAAACATGCTTTTTGTTGTACAAACTGTGTGTTGGACTTGCTGTGACCAGCATCCTGTACATGGGTTACTTATCAGCCCCTATGCCTCTCGTGTTTATTATTGAACTTCCCTTGCCATGGGCCCTCCTGCTATCAATGGCTAAAACCAACTATTCCCTGATTTTTGTCTGCTACAGTTGGCCAATATACCTGTGGTTAATTTAAAGGAAGCCATCAAAATTATGAATTGACAAAGAGTCTCATGATGAGGGTGTTGACTCTCACTTTTGTTTTTATCAATAACAATTTGTGGAAATATTAGAGTGCAAAAATTGCCTGTATTCTAGGAAGTTAATTCTGAACGAAGCCTAATGAAATATAGACATGTTACATTTGTAAGCCTGATTTTTGCATGCATAAATAATTAAATAAAAGTATATTATCAGTTAATAATAAAATTGAGCTTCCAAGCTGGTGAAGGGGGGGGGGGTGAGAACTCAGTGTTTGTTATTAACTTGATGTTACATTTGTCCGATTTTTGCATGCATAAATAATTAAATAAAAGTATATTATCAGTTAATAATAAAATTGAGCTTCCAAGCTGGTGAAGGGGGGGGGGGGGGGGGGGGGGGGGGGTGAGAACTCAATGTTTGTTATTAACTTGGGGGTGTTGACTTATAACAATAAAATCCTAATCTCAGTTCAATTAATAACAATGATACACACCTGAGATGAGTGCAACTATACGAACTACCATAAGATCTTAAATCTCACTAAAACAACTAACAATAACATGCAATTCAGAATCTGCTTATATACATGCAAAGGTCCAAATTGACCAATGGATCAATACTGCAGTAGACTTGCATCAGGCAAGACTAATTTTGGCTAAAAACACATCCTAACTAAATGAAAAATGCCTTGTACCGTAAATGAGTTAAACAACAAGGTTACAGTCTTCTTTCTGAAACAAAACAGAATTTCATATTATCATCTACTAGGGCCCTTTAACTTATACACCACTAAAAGACGAAATGTTATCTCAATTTAAATGATAAACTTAAGCAAACTATCCCAGCATTACTTCATGAATTTAAATGTAAAACTGCTGTAGCCTGTTGTGTAAATAACATGAGCTAAAAAATACGGTCCTGAGACAGGTGGATAAAAAACCTCAAGAATGATTTGATGCAAGGTGAAACAATTCCCCGACTAACTCAATCGATAGTGACCACGCATTTTAAACAGAGTTTGGTCTACACGAAGCCACAATATCAAATGGCGTATTTGAATATAAATGAGCAGAACGAATTAAAATCAAAGTTGTCTTCAAATAAATGAGGAAGACGGAGAATGAGCAAACAGACCAGGAGGCATGAGGGGAAATTGCTTGCCTTGGTGGAAAAAGAACCCGGCGTACTTGTATTGCAGGCAGTTAATTACTCTTGGCTTAGTTATTATACATAAAAGGTAATAAGATCTATACACTAATATATAAGCAGCCGCATTACTACTTGTGAAGAATCAAAATAATTTTAGTATTTAAGAAATTGCTCTCTCTCTGAAGGTATGTACAGACACCACATCCCTATATACTTCACACAGAGTTCTTACACAACATGCAACCATGAATGAAGCCATTGGATGAAAAAAAATACATCGGTCCTCGGATCGCATGTGTCGCCTGCCGTCACGGTTTGTAATGATAGGCCTCATATGACCTTTGACCTTGGCATGTGACCTTTTACCGCATCAACAAATGAGGGATCCAATGCTGCACCTATGACTCAAGTTTGACGTTTGGTTCCAATTGAATTTCAACTTTCAATTGAAGTCAATTTTACATTTTCAGCCCATCTTACAACTTGACCTCACATGACTTTTGACATTGGCATGTGACATTTGACCTTATCAACAATGAAGAATCCAATGCTGCACCTTTGACTCAAGTTTGGTTCCAATTGAACTTCCAACTTTTCAATTTAGATCAATTTTACATTTTTTACCTATCTTACAACTTGACCTCAAATGACCTTTGACCATGGTATGTGACCTTTGACCTTGGTATGTGACCTTTGACCTTGGTATGTGACCTTTGACCATGGTATGTGACCTTTGACCTCATCGGCAAATGAGAGATCCCATGTTGCATCTACGATTCAAGTTTGGTTTTAATCCATCAAAGTATGCGGATATTAGAGGCAAATGTTAACCCTTTTTCACAACAGACATCAACAGACATAAACAACAGACATCAACAACAGCGGACAGTGATCCCTATGTGTCTTCCTGCCTGAATGCAGGCGACACAAAAATGATTCTTGTGAATTTTTTCAATTTTTTCCTAATCCCCGATAGGTTTTTGTGGTATATCGGATGCCAATAAATAGTGTATGGGTGCATGTGTGTTTGCATGTGCATGCGTGCACATGTGCGTAAATGATTTCAGTAGGCACAACTCTCTATACATAGAGAGAGTGAATCACACCACACTTGCACAAAACTGAAGGGTTTATTTCAAAGTAAGGAAGGTGATCATTCATATTTACCATAATTGAACAGGTTAAGTTTACTAAATCATCTTTTTATTACATAACAATGAAGTTGTTTGGCCACTTCAAGAGTGATATTGGTAAGCCTTCTTAAAGGTGCGTGTTCCGATCATCTTTGGAACCCCCAGATTTACCCAGAAGTAGTATCGATTTTGATATCAGATGAAAGGTCGTATTTTTCTCATTGTCGTCCTGAAATTTGAGCCCTCAAATCCATTTCATTCCCAAGATATAAGCAAAAAACCGCCGTTTTAGTGGTTAACCATCAATATTAGCACAGTATTGAATAGGGCTATGAAACATGCGTTATTGCATCTACCATCAAAACCGCAAGTTCATTTCCCATGGTACTTAATGGGGTGTATGTGCAAGTGCCATGCTCTCATATCAAGTAGAGAACTCAATACACATAAATCGGAACAAGCACCTTTAATAGGCAAAAAAACTCTGGTTTAAAAAATGAGGATCCATTTTTCTGAAAATATGCGCATGAAATGTCTCTTAGGAAACCGTTCAAATTTGATTTATGTGGATATTGCTTGAGGATGATGATTTTGAATGGTGTTTAATGCTGAATGTAGTTCAAAAGTTTCTTTTAAATAGCAGTTTATTCCACCTTTTTCCTGCTTGCTAACTTATTACTAGCTTTTATTACAATGTATACTATTTTGGCTCTTACAACAACAAGATGAATGCAGTAATAATGGTATTTATTTTTCATGTGGGACAGAAAAAGCCAGATCCGCTTCTCGAAGGGCCCAATTATGACAACCTATAAGTTGTTTGGTTTTCATTTTTTACTTGTTCAAATCTGGAGAAATTTTTGTATCAGATAATCTCCTGTCGCCTCTTGATGATCGTATGAGAACTTTTAAAGTCAATTATTATGCATAAAATGTGGTTGAATGAACTAATCAATATTAATTTTTAATTCTTGGTCATGCATTTCATATACATACATATTTACCATAACCAATATGTACAATTATATGCACCATATAACTTACAATGAGGATACACAGCGTACTGTTTGACACAACTTCTTAGTTGGGTGACAATTCCATGATAAATTTTGAATTTTCTGCTAGCCATTCCAATTATTTCCGGAATATACCAAACCAAAACCTCTGAAGCCCACCAATGTAGGCAAACTGGATGTTGCTAGTCATTTTGCCCCTTCTTGTATAAACAGAATGCTGTTAATTCTATAAATATCTTCAAGTCATTTGCAGATGCTTCACTATCCAAGGTGTAGGATTAGTCGGGCTTGCAGACTGTCAGTAAAAATAATTATTTAAAACTTGCTTTTAGCATTAACCTTAACTTTGCTAAGTGGCAATAGCTGACCCAGCTCTTCCTAATTTTGCCACAAGCTGCACCTTCAGCCCAAAGAGAGTTATGGTAAAATTATTTAAGCTTCTGTTCATGACTTAAGTTTTAAGAAAAGCTGCGATTTCTAATAACTAATAATTTCTAAGTATTTTGGGAAAAGGCTATCTGGTCTGATATCATGCGTTAAAATCTTTAACGCATGATAACAAACAAAAACAAATTAAACAAAAATAACATGTTGGAGGGGAAATCTAATTATGATGATTAAGGTTGAGTACAAGCAAGTTTAGAGCTTAGCAATGCAAAGCCTTATTTTGCAACCAAATAAAAACAGAACTTTGAAGTTTGCAGATGAAGATTTTCTCTCCTGATTGAGAATGAGCATTCTTTAACCTTGTTGATAGATAAAATATGGTTATTTACCATACAGGCGCCACTACTTAGCAAGGAGCTGAAGATCTGTCATGTGGGCAAATATCACTGCAGACTACTAATGATGGTTGGTGATGATGTCACGACTTGTTCATTCTCATGCTTACTTTTGGGTATGTGAATATGTGGTGAAAGTGATTACCACATAATATGACACAGCTAAAATAACATCCATCTAATCATTGAGAAATAAGAAGTTGAATTGATGTGAATTTTTATAAATAATTTTGAAAACGCTGCTCGAAGGGGCCAACTTTTTGTTACCTAAGCTAATCCCACATGTTCTACAAAAAGAAACCAAATTCGTTCACTACATATTTACTGTGTCTAAATAACATTTTTCTCAGTGCTAGTTTGCCTGCTTGTTGGGTGATAACAATGTATTAATTTTTAGGTAGAGTTAAAAAAATATACGTTTACTGTCCCCCTCACATTTCAGCCATACCTTAGGCGTATGAAAGTCGATGTTATGTTTCCCGTAACCCGCCCGCGTTATGATTTTCTGCCCACGTTTGAGATGCTGAAATCCCTAAAAAGTTCATTATTTTGTATTTTAAAAGAAAATACAAAGGTTTCTTCTTGTGATCACATCTTGTGAATTTAGTAGATTTTAAATCAAAGAACAGCTGCAAAATCATTTTTAAATGTAGGGTAGTGGTATTGTAGCTATAGAGCATGCTGAAGGTTGGTGAAATTGCTGTTTCTTCAAAATTACTAATAATAAAAATGAAAAGAGTTTGGCCCTCATTATGATTTGGCAAAAATGTTACAGGAAACATAACATTGACTTTCACAGGCCTTATGCAAAAGATGCATTAGAAGTTGATGTTTCCTTAAGGTTTGCTAATGTACTATACTTTGGTAAGTACTAAATAGGCAGGTATTATTTGAATTGTTATCTGCGTAAAAGTAAATGCTCACGTCTTTTAGCAAGCGTCACACAACCCACGCTCACTGTGTCTGTTGCATTGTATTGCACCTATACTGTTCTTTATCAGTTCGCAAGGTGAAGAGTTCTGCCTATTTTCAAAACTGGTCAAAATGTATCAGTTTTAAACCGCTTTTGTGATTATTAGAGAGGTCCAAGATGTAGAAAATTAAAAGGCCTCCTCTTTTTTGAGGCAGTAACAGCCTCCACCCAATGTACTGGTTAACATATGGTACAACTAACATATTTTTACTAATTTTTTGGATATAAAATAAACAAAAAGCACCCCCTCCTCCCTTTTTTTCAAAAGCCTTGATGCTAAACATGTTATTTTTTTGCATCCCTTACTCAACTTGAGCAAAAGTAGTGACTTTAATCTTGCATTATTCAAATGAAAATAGTTCTAACAACATTGCTATTTCACATCTTTAATGTTGTCAGAATAATGTAACAGCAGTGACAAATCCACAACTTTGACATCCCAGGGCAAATGAAATAAGATGTGGAATCTTATGGATGATTTAAACCAATCCCGCATTCCATTGCATATAATTTATACTATTCTTTATGTTGTTTATGTCAGTATATAATGATTCATTTTCATAAATATCCACCAAAGTACTCAGGGTGACCCAGTGGAACAACTAACACAACAAGTACATCCAGAATGACTAGGAAAGATTTTCAAAGAAATCTGATTTTAGATGCAGTAAGAAATTTTAGCTCTTTGCTTAAATGGTACAGATCGACAACCGAATTCGCATACAACATTGGCTCCAGAGAGAATCAAACCTGGGCCACATCAAGAAAGGCGAGAAAATCGACTGCTACACAAACCCACCCTCCCTATTTACTATGTTCAAATTGTAAATAGAAAATCCAAGATCAACAATAACTTCAGAAAGCATACAGAAATTGCTGGGCCCTGCAGGTTAATAAGGATGCTCTTTAGATTTTAACACTATTTGTTTTTTTAAATTTTAAAATGATTAATGTTCATATAATACCAGATTCAGAACTGGCATGATAATTTCAATAAGTCTAGATTTAGGTTAGTTGGCTTTTTGATATGTGATGTCTTTCAAAGGTCAATAGATTTCCAATTGAAAAGGTTTTGTATTTATGTTTTCCAAACAACAAAGAACATAAACGTCTTTGCATACAAGTGATTGGGCTCTGTACAGGGTCACACATTCTTTTCCTAACCACAGTGCATTGTGGGAGGATCGTAACAACTCCTCTGAGATCTGACATAGATTTAGGGCATCCCTCTCTCTCCCAGTGTTGTGAAATGAGGTGGATTTCATTCCAATTACCGAGTGTTGCAGAAATCAAATGCATCCTGTCTAGATGATATATGACTTGGCGAGTGTTGTTGCTGCAAATAATTCAATCCTTATTGCTTAGTAATGCGTCCACTCAACATCTTCGTCGACCCCTGGAGTCCGATATGATCATATTACAGGTAGGCCACAAGCAATTCTTCCAACAACAGTTTGTACAATTTACAATGATCTGTGGCAATGCCCAACTATGGCTTTCCAGTTGAGCCATTGTATAACAAAACCTCATTTGTGTACAATTTTCATCTTTGTCATACCATAAGGAATATTCGTTTTGTACCAAGTGAGACACGGCCATCTGCAAAGGTCATGTTCCATCTCATACAGATTGGGCTATAATCTTAACTATCATAGCTGTATAAACTAACTGGTTAGAGGCATCAATTTGCATTTATGCATGTTTTCATAGCAAGATAATTCACACTAGATAGCCAACCCTGCATAAACACTGATGGCTCATCATTCAATGACAGCCAGTTGAATATCCAGTGTGCCACTCTGGCTAATGTTAAATATATGACCGAGGTTTGAAAACTTGAAGCAGAAAACCTCAATTTTAACCCATTTGATCACCACTGTTGACACATAATCAGCTTACTGTCAAAAAATGCATTTTTATTGTTAAAACACAGCATATCAAAGCAGGTCAACCAAGGACTAGTGTTGCTCTCAAGTTCAAGCAAATAAATATGCTGTACATGCCAAAAGATGGGCTGATTTTTTAAAGTTTGGATTTACACCTTTTGCTTGAGTAATATATTGTAGGATGTCTCTGTTCTACATACACCTTTCTGATAACAATTCCAAGCCATCCTCATTAAAAATGCACTCACGCTATTCAGGAAATTCTTAAAAATTTATAGAGAGGTTTTAACAAATTCAAATCTTTCTGCTGAATTAATTTATCAAGCAATTCCATTTTGCAAATTCTGGGAGACTTTATTAGGAAATGACAAGATTTTATTTGTTTACCAGACTCAGTCATACTGCAGATAATTAATTTGTTTAAAAAAATTGTTGCTGCCAAAAAAATGGGTTCTTGTTCATTCACAAACATTTCTTGATGCAAAAATAAGTTGCTTGCAGTATTCAAGCTGATATACTGCACTGTTATCATCTTACACATATTCACATGGTCAATCAAGTAATGACCTTTACATAAATGCAATATAATACTATTTTTTTGAAAATGTACTACGAAATTTAAGAAAATTGACCCCCCATATTTAACATTCATGAAAGAGATCTAGAGTTTCCACACGGCTCAGCATTTCCAACAGTCCAAAGCAAATATGTGGCATTGGCAGTCATCAGCGTGCAAACAGAAACTGTATTTGACTATTCTTCAGTACCTCTGTTGTAATCCAATAATTTTGTTCTTAAAATCTCGACCAATTTTGCCAATCATAATAGACTTCGTTTTATCATGATATTTGCCCTGGCTTTCCCCCCTTTTCAGATGTTTGCTAAACTATACCAATTTGCAAATATTTCTGTTATTGGTCATTAACAAAGATTAAGAACTGGCCTGACATATTCAACCTCAAAGGCCAAAAGCTACAAAGGGAGCTGAATAAACTGTAGTCAATGTACTCACTCCACTTTCCTCCCAGTTAAATCGTCTACTACCACCGAGGGGAGGAATCAATTTTCATTTGTACATGCCCTACAATTTGCTGAACAGGGAGGGAGCCATTAGTAATAACAGAAATGATGTAGGCCTAACTAAATTTGTAAAATGTCTTGTATTTATTTCATTTAATTTAGTAAAACCCATCTTTTATATACGGTACCTCCTTAACATTATGGTCAACATTTCCTGACAAGGACTCATGGATACATACAATTGCTTATTTCAAGAAGATTTGTTAATGTCCAAATGGTAATTAAGATAAAATTACCTACACAATAGCAGAAAACTAACAAATATCAAGTAATGTAACAGGAATGTTTACTATTTGATTGACCATTAATAACCATTTTACTAGAAATATAATGGGATAATCATTACGCATCACTTTGCTTAGTTTGACAAAACAAGCACACACTACTAAATCATCGAAACCATAGGCCTAATTATTTAATCGAAGAATCTACTATGCTTCACTGAAATAAGCAATTTCAATCTTCAGCAAAATCAAGATGTGAGCACACACTGTACTTTATACAATTTCTGAAAAGTCGGGGTCAATGAGTTAAGACAGAGTGGAATGTGTCCTTTGATATACAATTGTTAACAGAAGAGGTTCAGGTGTTGAATTTATACAATAGCTAACATGTTCAATTTTAATTCAATGAGATATTGACCCACTGACCTTTTAACCTTGAGGATATAGAGAAACTGCCATTCTACTATTGTACAGTTATTCACCGTGTTACTGACAAGAAATTTGTGTAATACAACTGAAAGCATTCTTCTTATGATTTCTATAAATTATCCATGAATTGTTTTAAGGGTTCACTTCATGATATGTTTTTGTAATTTTGTGTTTGGTCTAGGCTTTCCCTGCAATTCGATTGCAAGGAAGAAACTAAGGAGTGTGTAATTTTCATAAAATGACACCTACAACACTCTGCCTTATGGCGTATCATGAATTGGGCACTGGATAAAAAATTTTGTCCATAAGATTTTGTAAATATGCAAGGAAATAGCCTAAGATCACAAAATGCACTGTGGAATGCAAGTGGTAGGAGGTGACATCCATGTTAGGCTTGGATCTTGGTGAAAATGCTTTGACCTAACCACCATGCTGACCTCTTGCAACTATCTAAAGTATTATCAAGTTTAAGTTGCTGGGCACAGTCAATCAGCCTGACTTCAGTTCACAAAAATTGAGTTACAACCTTGACTGGACATAAGAACGTATGGTCTATGGTAACCACACCTTTGTCTCTAAATAATGTTAGTGGTTACAATGCAGGCAGTTTCAAAGCTGGGACACCTGCTAATCTTATTGGTATTTTATTACAGTAGGCCCAGTTAAGAGTACCACGACAAAGTTGGGATTTTCACTTTGCCGTTGCCACATCTTCTTTCTAAAGGTTAACGAGAGATTTTGAGGCCACCAAATCTGTGTCATAATAGTAATTTTATAGATTAGGACACTCAAGATATTTCTTACATTGTATTTGGCTAAAGAAATGCCGTAAGAGAGAAAAAGGTGATTATGCTTGCTTATATTTCAATTTAACACATAGGCTGAATGTCATATTTGATCCCATACGCAATTAGAAAAGAAATGTCCCAATTCTTGTACAAAGAACAGTTATCAGTTTAATCCTTTCCGATGGGGATATTTTGATGGAAAGCTTTTACAATCAGGACAAAAATCAGTACTTTCGATTTTTGAGGGACACCCAATCTCCGATGCTTTCTTTACTGATATGTGAAATCTCTTCGTTGCACCTTTAAGATTAGTCATTTGAAGGGTCACAAACTACAAGATACTATTTTCACAATATTACATTCTGAAGAAGGACCTGCAAAACAGAACTCCTCGAGGACCAATTCAAACATTTTAATTTTGCCCAAGCGCCCAGTAGTATGAAATCCAAAGCCAACTTACTTCCTCAATTCGTTTTTTCCCTTTTGTACGACAGGGTGTCCCAAGGAATGATAAGTACCCATCGATACCCAAAAATGTTTTATTTTTTCCATAGAAAATCCAAATAACATTCGGTAAGCTGGTTTAATATCAATTTCAATATACTGTAACCTTTCATAAGAATTTTGAATCGTGAAAATCGACAACCAAAGTGAAAATACACTAACTTGTGTTAGAGGTGCTAATTTCATCCTTTGGCTAAGGAAAAAATGTATGTGTACTTTTACCCTCTCCTGGCAAGCTTTTTTTTACAACATGCTTTAGTACCTTCGGGAATTCGTATTAACACTCAAACGTTGTGATGGTGGTACCAAGAGAGCTGTGGTCCTCATTTTTCCTTCGATACCAAATGAGTACTAATATGCCCATTACGACGTCAAAATGATGTAATAAACCTCAATCGGGACCGTAAAGCTAAGTGGTTGCCACACAAGGCTAGGCCTATCTCTTTTGGTATAATTTTTCTGCAAGCGTAACGCACTAAAAACCCTCTATATGGTGATTATAAAACGCTGTCTTTTGCCATGATTGAGAGCCCAAACCCGCTTAAAAATCTGATTGTCTAATATTTGGTTGCAAATTGACAATTTTCGCCATTGTGCCCTTGTATTTTCTTGAAATTGACAATTTATTTGGGCCTAATGGTCTTATTGAGTAACTTGTGAGCATAAATGCATGATGGTAACTTATCTTTGTATCAAGGGAAAGAGAATGCCCATAGCTATCTATTGGTACCAAACTCATAAGCATCACGTGCTAATAGAGATTCTAAAAAGAGGTATAATGTGAGGCAAAAAAAGCTTGGTAAGTCGAGGGATTACACCACCACATGCCATTTTTTTTTAACTTGCCCAAAGGAGAATCAGCATCTCTAACAAATTGAGTGTATTTTCACTGGTTTAGTCCCGGATATTTTCGCAATTCCAAAATCGTATGAAAGGTTACCGTATAATGAAGTTGAACATTAAACCAGCTTACCTAATGTTATTGATTTTATATGGAAAAAAATAAACAATTTTGGGCGTATCGATGGGTAATAACATTCTGGGACACCCTGTACATAATTGACAAGCATGATGACAAATCCGCTTAGTCACCTACTGGTAACTGAGAACCAAACAATTGAAAGAGTACAGGGTGATTTTAAATCAATCCATAATGCATGGCAATGTTCTACTGTAAAAAACAGCCAAAACACCCCCCACAGTTGGGGGGGAAAAATAAGAATGTATCGTTCAAAAACTCAGTGAATTTCACAATTGAATTTTGAGTGGAAATTATTACTTTAAAATTTTGTGACTTTAACATTTGTTAGCTGATTTAAAGTACATAAAGGTCACAGGACACGATCGCTAATAGGCCTCGTCCCCAGAATCCCCAGCCTTTATCAGAAATTGTCGAAAAATGAATTTGATATTTAGTAATATAGCTACATTTTCTCATTTATACCATGTGAAATTTTTAAAATTGGGGTTTTAGGGGCAAGGTTTAATTCAATCAAGATGAAAACTTTATATAATCAAATCGAGTCAGTCACCCGTCAACCCACATCAAAAAATAGAAATTAAAAGAGATTAATTGTAGTATTATATAAATGAAAAAATACTGGTTTCAAATAATGGGGTGGATTTGTTTTTACAAATCAACTTGATCTCTTTCTTTTAAAGTTCACATTTATCTCTTGTGTATAGGATTCAAAGATGTATGTTTTCTCTTTTGCATGCAGGAATGTCAAGGTTTTCAAATTGGGTTTGATTTCCAAGCATGTAACAGAAAACTGCACATTGAGTCCTTCTAGCACATAAAACTGGCCGGAGACTTTTGATTTCAGTTTTGTATTCATGTGCAATGATCTGTGTAATAGTGCTGTTAAACTTTCAAAACTGAATTTTAATTTACACAATTTTTACGTTTTTAATAAGTGATTTACAACAACTAATGGGTGGGCGGACGATTCTTTTTGTCTGTGACCCAATCTGTAATAAAAGAGGGTTAAATACAATATTTAATCTGCTTATGACATCTGCAGAAACACTGTTTTTGACATGGAATGTGCAGATTAGTAAAAATGCAATCAATTTCCAATGGAAAAGGAAATCCCTTTGCTTGATGACCAACAAAAATTTGAAATTTTATTAGAATTGAGCAATTCAAGCAGCCCAACTCGAGTTCAATATATTTATATTAATTTAGATCAGTAAACATAGGCATGGATTCAAGGAAACATTTGATAATTTTAATTTAAATATTGCATTGGTGCTGCAACACTAATGCATTAGATATTTAAGATTGTGGGATAGAAAAAATTTCACAGTTAATACAGAAACTAATGCTTGGCATAAGGATAGACAGAACTGGGCTGATTGATTTTTGCATAGTTAGCTTCCTGGTCATACTAGCGACTATTAATTCAACGGTGATGATATTGCATAGTATTTAATACTTTGCAGCCTCGGGATGCCCCAACAATTCACACGCAGAGACTATTGCGGAAAACTAATTATATTTTATGGAAAATAGGGCAAACACAATGACATGACCGGACAGATTTGAGCCAAAACCGTCATACAATTGATTTACCCTTTGAACATTTCAGGTATTTTGAGTGAGCAGTTTTGAGCCCTACAAAAAAGTTAAAACAAACCTGATTCCTCCTATGCCTTCTTCTTGGAGCAGAGCCACTATTCATCATTTATTTTCCATACATGTTTGACACTTATTAAATACCACAATGATAGGGATTTTGGCATACAATATGTTGAAATGTTTTATATGGTTATGCACAGATTCTTTGTTCTATTAGCTGCTCTCAGTTGCAGCTGTATCCTCTCCCACAATGTTCTGACATCCACCCCCCCCCCAACCTCATTTTCTATTGGCTTTCATGACCTACTTTGATATTTACGAACCTCTAACGTTACCACTATAGTGTGAATCCAGACACGTTACTATTCCTATGTTAGTATGATACATGCAACATTTGAAACAAATTCCCAATCAAGCAATGGTATACGGGTCTTCTAGTGCACTCAACCAGGTGCATCGAACCATAAACAGCGAGATTTAATACATTCTGTTGAATTATTGCAGCAAGAGACCTACATTAAAATGATAACTACTTATGCATTTAATATTTGAGGTCTATATGTAACAGATTCATTTCTTTTATAACAAAGTATTACGGGCTTTGCAATGCAAGCCAAGCAAATCTACAAACATCATCAACATATCCCGAACTTAACACACACAACCACAATACTTTATTTCACTTTTTTACCTCTGTAGGCTTGGTAACATCCGCACATCAGGCATGGTAATCGTTAGAGTTCAAGTTTCCCCATGTCACACACATCTTCAATTTAGTTTTTCCACAGAGCACTGCACACCTTTTTTCATGTAGCACAATGTTTGTTTGGTTAACCTTTAATTATTCAGTTGCCTTATATTCCACATTCGATTCCACAGACAAAGGGTTTGTGATGTTTAAAAATGATACGTGTTTCTATTTGTTCACTGATGCTTAACAAAGTTCAACATTCAAATGACTGATGATTGATTACAGATTGGACAAGTGACTTTTCTGCTTCTGCACACACACAAACACACACACACCAACAAAGCTGCATTAAATGCCAATGCTTTGTCATAACTTATGCCGGTCTTTTAACAATATGGATTTTTTTTGTTGTGATAAAATGCACTTTAAGTTGTTTCATCTTCACCACTGTATTTTTCTTTCAAACAATATGTTAATCTGCACTTTGACCTGTGCAGACTACCAAAGGCTTGGCATCTACACGAACTACTTGAACAATAACAAAAAATCCACCATGCAGCAAAATCTTACAATGCGCAAAGTTATTGAACACAATTGGAACTTAAAAACCCACCACACACTAAAAGTCACACTTTGGAATTAATCTTAAACACAACCAAATATCATTTGAGTGCAAGAAGGTGGTTAAGTACAATAGCTGGCATGTGATAATATGGGCTGCCACAATTAAAACATTTATTCCTAGAGTCACTGGCTGAAGAAACATATCAAGAGCCACTGACACAAAAACTTTTTTCCTATGTTAATGAGAACAAGGGAACTGTTATTTAGGATGCGGAGAAATATGTCCCCGCCGAATGTCGAGATCACTAAATGCGATTAAATGCACATCGACATTTACACCCCACCCTCCCCAAATACCCCGCCCCAAAAACCCACCCCCTCCCCCATTAAAAACACTTAAAAAAAAACACCCCACAACACCCCATCCCCACACCCACCCCCTCCCCAACTCCGCAACACCCCACCCCTCCTAACACACCTCAACACACAAACCCCACCCCAATACCCGTAACACGCCTCACCTTCCCCAACACCTTGCAACACGCCACTGCACTCACCAACACCCCCATAAGACCCAACACCCCGCAAAAGACCCTAACCCCCTCCCCAACACCCTAGGACCCTCCCCAAACACTCACCAACACCCCACAACACCCCCTCACCCAACACCAAGCAAACACTCCCACCCCCTCCTCAAAACCCTGCACACAACACCCCTCCCAAACACCCGCAATACCACTCCGCAATACCCACCCCCTCCCCAACACCCGCACACCCAACCCCCTCCCTAACACCCCGCACATCCACCCCTCCCCAACACCCCACCCCCTCCCAGATATGGCATAGTAGTCTCATGTAGTGAAGGAATTTGACGATCCGACGTACGTTTCAGAGATACAGCAAGTACGCATACTTAATAGCTCATGTGCAACCATACGCCGCCATTTTATCTATATACTCTCAATTGCAAAAAAAAGATTGGCACCATGATTGGCCTCACTGCAGCAAAAACAGATTTGAGGATCCGATGTACCGTTCCAAAAATATAGCCATACGTGATTTTTGCATATAATTAGCTCATGTGCATACTCAATTTGCCCGAACTACGCCCAAATTCTAATCGGTCAGAGAACTATTCAGCCGCTTCCTTCCACCAATTGCATCATTATACGCAGGAAAAATCAAGAAAACTTGTACACAGGCCTTGCAGGAAAATTTCATAAATTATGCAAATTAATAATTAATTAGCATATTTGACGCCCAAAATTCTAATCAGGTGGAGAACTCATAAACCGCTTCTTTCCACCACGTTACATCTTTGTCGCCTTTACGGAACTCCAGATACCGTTTATACAAATGGGTTAACATTTTTATACAGACGGACGGACGGACGTACATACAGGACGAAAGGACGCTGCTCATTTTATAGTCCCCGTTCCGAACGCGTTTCGGCGGGGCACAATAGAAAATGGCAGCTAAGCACTTCCAACTTTTTGCTCTCGCACGACAAAATGTAACTTACAGTGTGGTTTCATAGTAAAAGGTCAACCTTTTCATTTTGAAATATTTATGATAAAACATGGAAAAAAGATGAGATCCTATAGATGATAAAATCCATGCTACTCCGGCCTCCTGTATCTATCACAACTTTATCACAACATGTATATCAAAATTATCGTAGTTAGCGTCACCAAACCTATTGTAATCAGAGGCAAACCTCAGGTTATATGGTAGAACAGCCTATTACAAGGAGTTCACATGCCTGGGCCTTCAGAAGAAAATGGTATCTGCATAATTACAAAGGCAAAGTGTGAAAACATCTGGAAGTAGGAAGACATTCAATTGTGGTAATGGCCACCAGAGTTTTGCTCTTGTTTAGAAAATCAATAAACTGAGTACTTAGAATTTTCGTAAAGCACAATATTTGCCAATATATAAAGTCTTAAAAAAAACAACATTTCTAATATCATTGTTTCTTTAAATATCTCTTGATAATTTAGGACTGACAACTCCATTTTGTCATTGTACTTCGTAAATGACAAAAAATCGGCTCATCCCGATTATCAAAATTGATATAATCAGCCCTCTCAGGCATGCCTTTCTGAATGTTTCTTTACTGTCACTGAGCCAATGCACTTACTTTGGCAAACTCAAAGGTAAAACACCTTTGCCCAAGAGTGTCCTAAACTTGGCACCATATTCAATTATCTTTTTTTACCCCTTTGGAAGAATTAATGCTGTTCACTACAAAATACATCGATCATACACATAGTATGACTTAAATGGGATGGTAAGGGCAATGATCAGTGTTTGCTGATTCTAGGGGATCATATCCAAATTCTTTCACACAGTACTGAGATTGAGATGGCTCAAAATTGGTTTTTTTGATGTACACTCTTGATAGTCTGAAAGTAGGAACCCCTATATCAATTTTGCTCGATGAAAAAAAAGGGGATCCCACCAGCTATACCAGAGATGATATGTCAAACTGAATGTACTCAAATTGCATTTTTTTCTCTAAATTTAACCATTTGCTAAATTTACAAAATCTTGCTTTCGGATGGAAGAAAGAAAAAAAAAAAAAGAAATCAGCCAAAATTTACAAATTTTAGAAAAATTTGAAAAAGTGGCCAATATCGTTTCAAAATTTGCATGAAAAAAGGTAAACCCAACCCCTGCAAGGAAAAGTGTAAACAAAAGCCAAATAGTGACTTAGGCCAAAACATGTTTAAAATGACATCAAGTGGCACACAATCAGTGATATTCATACAAACTGGATGGGAACAGCTTCATCAAACATTAAAGGAATTACATCACACATGCTCAAGATCAACAGGTGCACCCAAGCTCCTCAGGGCCTCTTTCTTTGATATTATTGATGGGGGTGAGAACATTGCAGATTCTCGAGTGCCTATATGGGGACTGAGTCCAGGCGCGGATCCAGGGAGGGGGCGTGCGCCTCCCGGTAATTCTGCAAATTCTTGCAAAATCAGCCCATTTTGAGCTATTTTGGACCAGTTACAGCCCTTCAGCCCCCCGGTAATTTGACGTTTTTCAAATCCCGGATCCGCCCCTGGAGTCAGGTGACCGTGGACAATCCGAATGAGTTTTTGGAATGCCAAAATTACCTCTCATGGCAAAATTTGAGGGTTTAATGTTATGAGCATAAAACATGGCTGAAGCATTACTGCACTTGCTTTTGACTGAAAGTGTTACTTTTTATGAACTTATTAGGTTGAACTCAAATGGGGACAACTTATTTTGTGAAACATGAAGGTCCGAACCTCAAGGTTCAGACTGCCATCGATTTCGGACTTGAAAGTGGATGAAATTTTCACTGACTTATGAATTAAATCATATCAATCAAAATACTAAAACATATGGCCAGACTGCAACATTGCGATATCATTTTTATCGCAATAAGTATCCATAATATGCATCATACAAACAGGCACTCTTTTGGTTACCTTCTCTTTTGTCATTTTTTAGAAATATTACTTTCATTTCAAAGTTTGGTCTAATCAAGTAAAGCTGTTATATTCAACACAACTCATCTCCTGTTACATGAATACAAGTTAGAACAGGTAAGGTGGAGGTTATGTATGTAAAAGACTAATACAACATTGTCATGCATGAATGGATTTTGATTCATCTGCATTATAGACAATGATGACTATCATTACCAGTCATTATCATTTGCAATGGAAATGATCAATTATTTATTAAGTTCCAATGCAGCTTCACAATTGAGACTTTTTGCTGGCAACCTACTCTGTACAAATTGCTTTTCCCATCTATACTACAATCAGAGTCTAAAACAACATGTAGGGTGGCAGTCATCCAAAGGTAGATTAGCCATTGCTGTTAGGACGTTTATTTAATATTGCACAATGGTTCGTTACTATACTTAGAACTCAAAAATTCCTGCATATTTAGTACTGATCAGAGTATAGGAATTGATTAATCTCTACTTTGTGACATTCATCTCAGGATGTAGCTTTCACAGAGTTAGAAAACTTAATGTGAGTGTCTCAACAAAGAAATTCACAATAAAAGACACATCCAACAGTATGCAAAGGGTTAACTTGCAGCTGAGATGACTGGAGTGCTTTTTTATCTTCCTTGAGTCAATGACGTCAATGTGTTATGCAGTGGTTGCAACATTAAATCGCGGGCGTTGATTCAACATGCTGGCATGTGCACGCGCATGTATAAAGGCGGTTCCAAAATGCACATGCAAACATCTTTCACAGACTTGAGGAAGATAAATGACCTATACAGTATATATTCACCTGAGAGTGTAGTCTTTTGCTATTGTTTCAAACAATTTTCTCTATACTTAACTTCAGAAGTAACATATGGTTCTGATAGGAAGTGCTTCCAGAAGAAGTTCCTGTTTTAGTTGCAAAGTTCTGACTTACGGTTCCAATTGAGCATAATCTGAAAAGTACTGTTATTGTAGACGGCAACAAAGTGTTTCATAACTGACAAATACATTGTTGAGATTTTTTAGAAGGGTGCATTTCAAATTCTTCAAAAAAGCTTCTCAAAATTTGTTAGATTCTGATCATGTAAGTTAGTGTTTAAAGCAAAATTTTTATGAGCATTTCATATGCCTTTGTGTTGTACTTTCTGTCCAATTTCAGGAAGAAAATGCAATTTTGAATTTCTTGTAGAGAAGATTGAATCTGTACATTACAATAATTAGGCTGTAAAAATTTCAACAAAAAACTCACTCTTTAAAGGCTAGTTGGGAGACAAGGCTATGGGTCACAAAATGCCCCTTTACCTTCCGTAAAATCTAATTTTCTACAAGACATTAAGAAATTTCCCCCAGTCTGAAAAAAATGAGCAAATGTACAGCAAGATGGCTCTGAAACACTTGCAGACCACACTCTCAATCCCAAGGTCTAAGTTCACTAGACTCATCCACCACTGCACTGCTATAAGGTATCTGGGTACTGTAGATCATACCCTGATCACACACTTAATTTTTTAACATTACATTGATCTAGAGGGTTTAGGGCATAAAAGGCCCAATCTGCAATAGCTGCCAGGTGTTAGATTTGGCAGATATAACACTTAATAAGAACACAACTGACAAATGGCAGCTATTGCAAGTGGGGCCTTCTTGCACTAAACCCTCAAAGGTCATTGAACTGTGGCCAATGAGCTGAAGATATTAGTAGGTGTTGTTAGTAATTACCTGTCTTGCTCTTTCAGGTGGTGTGATGCTTTCTGAACCTGTCTTGGCAGCTAGTTGTGGTGATTCTTTCACCTTTTCAATGATAAAGGCACAGACATTATTGAGTGCCTCCACTGTACCCGTAATCAGTGCTACTCTTTCTGTTGTACCTACAGAGGAAGATGAAAACAAAACAAGCCAATATGAGATGGTTGCAAAACCGGGAATCAATAGTATTCATGTTTAACTGCATTAACACAAGAGGAACAACCCCTTGGAGTGCAGCTGATGTAGCGGAATAACCTTGGAATCTATTCTGGTGTTGGACAGATGACATCACAATCATCAAGATGATATTGATTGTGGAAAACACACCATGTACCTTTGTTGTTTCATCGGGGTTTCTATAAACACAATTTTAAAATTGTCAAGCACTTCTGTGAGCATGAAAACCTGAACATAAATCTTTGGTTTCAAAAGCACAAAGGCCCATAGAATGGTTCAAAACATTTAATTGAATTTCCCCTTAAGAGTTGCAATGAGCCCAATTGATGCATGTATACAAATATGTTCACTGACTTGCATCATATGCATACCCAAATTTTAAACGGAGGAGAAAGAAGACTAACCCTAGCACAGCTAAAGCTCACCAAAACTCACTGTGTTAATTGAGAAAAATGCACTAAGTCCAGAAAGTAGCGATGACGTCATCAAACCAAGACTCATATGGGCACGAAATCGCTGGCTGGGCCAGCGACACCGCCGTAGCGTGCTATCCCAGGTCATGGGGCTGGGGCCTGAAGGGCCCTGGGTTCGAATCCCACCCGAATTTGCAACTTTTCTTGTTCCCCTCTTCCCTCACTCCTTCAGTTCCTCCCGGGAGACGTCAGGGTTAGGGTTATTTAAGCACTTTTTTCCATACACTAACCCTAGCACAGCTAAATCTCACCAAAACTCACCGACGTCAGGGTTAGGGTTATATGGATACTAATAGGCTCCACAGAGAAGCGTATTTTGATTTTCTATCGCGCATCTTTTTATCACATAAAGATGGGTGTTTTCGGCTTATTTACTCTAATTGGGATTTAATACAGTGGTAAGAATTCTAAATGCAAAAATCACTGGTTCAAAAAATTGGGGGCACACTTCCCAGAAATGTCCTAGTGTTTTTTAAATTGTTTTTTATATGATGGTATCTACTACAAGGACAAAGAGTTAAATGAGTTCACAGCAAGTTCAAGTTGACCCACAGCAAGTTCAGGTTGGTCTTTTGAATATGTTTTGTTAATCCATTGTCAATTTTCTTTTCATGCAAAATTTGCAAGTTGTTAACTTTATTTATTGTAACAAGAAGTGCGTTCTATTGGGAGAAAATATACCCCACACACTTCCAAGCTGATTTTTGATATCACTATCCCTCATAGGGGTTGCAGTATAGAATCTATATGGCCTTATCTAAAAATGCAAGATTCTGCAGTGGACGGTATAATAATTGATACACCAAAGAAAGTTTACAACAAATTAATCAAAATGTATAATAAATATAGAGTACAAGACTTGGTGGGAAGGGGTGGAAAGGGCACCCTCATTTTTAACAATGAGGTAAGAGTTATGCATGCACTCCATGCCAACTGTCTATTTAAAAAGGAATAAGCCATGTTATGAAACTAGAGCGATTTCAGTTTTAATTGTCTGTATATGGACCATTAAATCAACACAGTGGCCTTGAGGACACTAACTACACAATTAAATTGTAACATTATCACTTGCAATATTATATAGCAAATGTGCGAGGTTATACACCATCAAACAATTTAAAAGAACAGGCAAATTTATAGGTGAGCTATAATTAACAGTTTCAATAACTAAATAAGAAAGAATGCATTTATGGTTTGAGATTTTATTCACACAAATACCCCCCCCCCAAAAAAAAAAGTAAACAGGTGGTTAGGGTCCTTCCGAGTCAGATCCATTCGCGAGGATTTTTTTCACCTATTACCATGATTACATCACATTTTCAGAGTTTGTTGAAACAAAAATATATCATCACATTGAGAAATTCACACAAATACCCCCCCCCCAAAAAAAAAAAAAAAAAAAAAAAAAACGTGCCAGCCCGCTTACAAATTACAATCCGCACAAGCATTGTAATCACAAATATACACGTTAAAATATATAATATATATAACACATATAAAGATAGTAGTGGGAAATAGGACTATCGATATGAACGTGGCTGCAGTGCCACGCCCTACGCTAGTCGGCCTATGGGTGTGAATTATGCGGGTTTGTGTGTTGACAAACCCGACGCAAAGTCAAGGTATAAAGTCCTTAAAATACCGACTTCGCAAACGAAAAATGACAAAACTACAGTCCCAGGGACGTAATAAATGACATTTAACAGATTTTCACAAGGTTCAGGGCCACCAAGTAGCTAAATCTGACCAAAAATTCGACAGAAATCAGGGAGTTAAATCATAACGTTACCAATCTTGTCGAATTCCCAAGACGAAAAGAGGAAGAGGATTGTGGGTATGACGTCACTTGGGGGGGTGTCGTCATACAGGGTGATCGAAATGAATATATATTATGTGGGAATATATATTTATGGGAGGTTCTGCATCTGCCTAAAGACAATGCAATTTGTTACATCAACATCGGATTGAAGGTAAGCAGATTCCTGTATGAGTCTTCTAAATGCAAAAATCACTGGTTCAAAAAATTGGGGGCACACTTCCCAGAAATGTCCTAGTGTTTTTTAAATTGTTTTTTATATGATGGTATCTACTACAAGGACAAAGAGTTAAATGAGTTCACAGCAAGTTCAAGTTGACCCACAGCAAGTTCAGGTTGGTCTTTTGAATATGTTTTGTTAATCCATTGTATTTCTTTTCATGCAAAATTTGCAAGTTGTTAACTTTATTTATTGTAACAAGAAGTGCGTTCTATTGGGAGAAAATATACCCCACACACTTCCAAGCTGATTTTTGATATCACTATCCCTCATAGGGGTTGCAGTATAGAATCTATATGGCCTTATCTAAAAATGCAAGATTCTGCAGTGGACGGTATAATAATTGATACACCAAAGAAAGTTTACAACAAATTAATCAAAATGTATAATAAATATAGAGTACAAGACTTGGTGGGAAGGGGTGGAAAGGGCACCCTCATTTTTAACAATGAGGTAAGAGTTATGCATGCACTCCATGCCAACTGTCTATTTAAAAAGGAATAAGCCATGTTATGAAACTAGAGCGATTTCAGTTTTAATTGTCTGTATATGGACCATTAAATCAACACAGTGGCCTATGAGGACACTAACTACACAATTAAATTGTAAACATATCATTATCACTTGCATCTTTATATATCAAGTGTGCGAGGTTATACACCATCAAACAATTTAAAAGAACAGGCAAATTTATAGGTGAGCTATAATTAACAGTTTCAATAACTAAATAAGAAAGAATGCATTTATGGTTTGAGATTTTATTCACACAAATACCCCCCCCCCCAAAAAAAATAAAGTAAAACAGGTGGTTAGGGTCCTTCCGAGTCAGATCCATTCGCGAGGATTTTTTTCACCTATTACCATGATTACATCACATTTTCAGAGTTGTTGAAACAAAATATTCATCACATTGAAGAAATTCATGCAATTAAGCCCCCCCAAAAAAAAAAGTAAACAGGTGTTAGGTCCTTCCGAGGTCAGATCCATAAAAAAAGTAAACCAGGTGGTTAGGGTCCTTCGATCGATCCATTCGCGAGGAATTTTTTCACCTATTACATGTTACAACATCACATTTTCAGAGTTGTTGAAACAAAAAAGTATCATCACATTGAGAATATATTTAAAACCCATCAAACCCAATTTCCAGTTTCCAACTAGACCATATAATATGTGCTTATTGTGCAGGTGTGTTGAAGTACATAGAAACAATATCCGACTTTGCTGAGAATGAAAATGCACAGGATGCAGATGCAGCCTGGCCTTTGGGCTCCTTTTAGTCACCATGTTTTTGCCTCATGAGCGACAGTTAAATCGCATAACAGCCTGTTTCATCACCTGTTGTTGTTATAGAAAATCCAAATCCTGACAAAAATATTCTCCTAGAACCGACACCTATAATAACTAATGAAATATTCACATATTTGAAAAATAAATGTCATCAAAATATGATCGAAAAGCTTTTTGTGAATAAAATGTTTCAAGCTATAAATTGATAACTTCAGGGTAGTCATTGGTGCATCTTTGATTACCAAATTCTAACCCTAACAGAACGAAGTACACAAAATACTACGACTGCCTGAGACGAGTATAACTATTCGTTTCAGCTACAAGAAAAGAAAAAAAAACACAGAAGAAGGAAAAAGAGGGTGCATTTTCTCCACTCAGTGCAATAGTATTTGTAGTATTTGGTTGTTTGTATTTAAAACAGTCTGACGGTTAGGGTGAAGAACTTTCCTCGGACATCATGCTCTAATCACATTTTGTTCGGAGAGAATGAGATGGTCCAAAAAATGTAATTATTTCACACACTAAAATGCTGTGTATTAAAGGCCATTATAAATTGAATTACATGGATTTAATTCAGTAAACTGAGATGATTAAAACATAGGATTTGTGCTGTACTAAAAATTCATACTTGTTTTATTGCAGATTCTGATTTGCATCAAGAAATGGGTTATTATCATGATATATGCTATACTTCCTTGGTGTAAAAGGAATAAATTTCTTGACTTCCTCTTTCTCAAACGATTCAATTTTCACAAAATACCCCAATTTTGGAAAAAAAAACCTTTCCACACAATAAGCTTCTTATGGTGAGGATCACCACACAATTCATGTGACTATGAATACCAAGTCCTGGAAGTAAAATAAAAGTTTTACTTGTTTAAAAAAGTGATTGTCAAACATCGGGTGGGTAAAAACTTATTCTCTTATGTTCATATATTTCGTTAATCTATTGTGTGTGTGTCCTACTGCATGATGCATGACCCTTATACCTACTGTACTTATCCTTGAAACATGGCAAGTGACTCCAATCGCTCAACGGTCAGATTTTGTCAATTTTGTTTCAAAAAGGTCAAATTTTCAAAGGCAATTCAGAATCAGGCATGAAAAATGCATCTAAATTTGTCCAAACAAGCATTGTCTTGCTGGTATTCTTTTTAGATGGCTTCACCAAATGACTGCAAGCATTTGGGACGCCCATCTCCAAAGCACTGACTTAGGTGCTAAAACGTATACAGAATAAGCAGAATGCTAATTAAATTGATATGCATTGTGGGAAGGTTTGGCCACTTTTAGGACTCCTGACCTTTGACTCAAATCAAGATTACCGTTTTAATAATTATGTTTTTATTAACTTTCAGCAATATAGCCAATAAAAATATATGACATAAATTATTTAGGATAGGGTAAATTTATTGTTTCTATTTTTAAATATCAAAAGTAGTCTTAAAACATTTTTCAAAAATACCAAAATGAAATTTTCCTGAAATATTGACGGGGTCAAAGGACAGGAGTCCTAAAAATATTACCGCGAAGAAGTAAAAAAGCTGATTTGGTATGGTCTGTGTCGCCAATGGGTTTAAGTCCTGCTTCATTCACGAATGTTGCTGTATCTAGGTGCTCAAAGTAAATTCGCTACGTGCACCAAAACCTCTAAACTGGCTAGTGTGGACACATATAAACGTATTAATAAAGAGCTAATCCATGGGCTTAAATGTCAAATGCTAACGCTTAATAAATATTTATAAATCTAAATCCTATCATACAACTCAAAACTCGCATTAAAACTTAAAAGAAAAAAAAAAATGTCAGTTGGATTCAACAAGCAGTTAGTACCTACACAACAAGGCCTTTATATATATGGTAATCGGCCTTCCAGGGTAATAGTAGTATACAAATGGCAATCCTGGAGGTCTCTTATTGTAGTGGTTTCAGTGTCACTCCGCAGCAACCGTTGATAGATGATGTAAGATCGCTTTGAACGTAGTAGTGTGTTAGTACACAATTGGCATGAATACAAGTGCATTAACACGCGAATTTCTACATTATGACTACAGACATTAAATTTGGCAACTGCTATTTGAACCAAGTCATATAGTAGGACTAGTTCCAAGCTTTGTGTATGACGATACCTATATAATGTGAAAAAGAGTTGTGGTAGGTTCTTAGGGCTGCCCATTGTTGTTCATTTAATGGTAGTCATTTCCTTTTACTACCACAGTCATTACTAAACAATTGAGTTTATTTCAATGGAAAGGACACTGGGGCAAGTCAAGTTTTGTGTTCGCAATCAAAAGCTGCAGGGTAGCGGATTTGCTTTCCTTCACTTAAACACTGTTAGTCAGGGTCCTATCTGTTTTCAATGCAAAATTGGAAGTCACACTAGAAAGAATCCAGTTTTGTTTGATATTTCTACCAAAGGCCAACCAAGGACAGGTGAAGTAGTAATGATAAACCTTGCCAACAATGTTACCAAAGTTTAACTTTTTGGTTATTTTGACATGCCCAGTGATTTGGAGTAAAAGGAATAATTTGATACACAGTAAAAGAAGTATTCATGAAGCTAGAATTGTGTACGCTACCGACTCATTAACCCTAACATGTGTACCTGTTTCCCAAGAGGGGGGGAAAGGGAAGGGGTAAAGAGATAGAAGCTACAGAAGATTCAACATCTTGGGTGGGATTCACACTAAACAACCCCCAGGGCCCCTGGGCACAGTCCTAGAGCAGGGATGGCAAGCCATGCGGGTGTCGCAGCGATGGTGTGCCCCTCTGGGTGTTCGACGATGATGTCTTGCATCTTTTAACTTGGTGCATTTTCTAGCCTCAAGCTCAGTGAGATTAAGGCGTGATATGGGTTCTAGGAAATCACGATATTCTGAGGAATACGAATTCCTACTTTTGCACAAGTTTGATTGTTTGTTAAACACCTGATGAGATTACTTCTGGGGGTACAGGCCAAAAGAGTAGAAAAACCCAAAAATTGAACTTGCAGTTGCTGCCCTTATTGGCCCCCCCCCAACCACCAGAGGGAACTGCCATAAGGCAAACCCACCAGCAGATGATGGTCGAATTGATCCGCCATTACTGGGGGGACTCCAAACCCAAAAAAACCTACCCAAATCTTTTGTAGTCTGTACCAAGCTGATTAAGTATAATTCAAAAGGTACACTTAATCTGCACATTTGGGTGAATTCAAGAAGGAACCCAAGCTATGGACTGCCAGTGAGGTGTTGGAATGTGCGAAATCGGATTGGTGTATATAAAAGGTCATGGGTCATGAACGCGCCCCCCTTTTGCCTTACATGCCTTATTATTCATGTATGTCACCAATGATGTCTTAACTCAGATTATTCCACTTGAACTTCCACTGAAATGTAAAACAAAAGTATTATATATTTGGACAGCCAAGCTGTAAGAATCTAAATATGTGCATGAGTATCATTATATAGGGTGACCTTGCAATATACAGGGTGGAAACATTTATTTATCAAAAATGAACTAATAAAACGTATGCAATGCAAAAATTTCGGTTGTTTTTGTTAGAAATATTCTATTACTCACATAATTTGGTTCAAGAACAGATTTGCTAACAGAGTGTGGGTAAAGTATTACATTAGTACAGCGTTTTTACGGTTTAGGGTGTTCCAAAAAACAAATCTTGTTGTTTCAAATTAAACCCCATTTTTAATTTAAAAATTAGCTCTATCCTCTAAAAATATAGACTGCAATTTTGAATTCCTCATCAAATTTCCTTTCAGAAGATGTATACATTGACCTGATCGGGTTAGTAATAAAAGTTAAGGCAACAATGGTTTGCTGTTCTTCAGCCCCCAATGGTTTGTAGGACCGTTTTCCTATATCTTACATGTGAGATGATAGGAAAAAGTGCATGTGCATTACTCAGATACAAAAGGGGCCATAAGGTTCATAGATTAACCACACCAATGTTTTAATCATAATTAAATGATAAGTGGGAATGTGTTAGCTTTCATTTCGTACCAAATTTATCAATACCCCAGATTTGACAACAAAATTACATTTCTGCAAAAATTTTACTAAATTAACAAATTCCAATAGAGTTTCTCTAGGCGGCGCCGCTTCCGGTGGCGCCGCTTCCGGCACACCCCGGCTTCAACTTCAATAGCTGTATCTGTCCTCCACTATAAGCTAGACCAATAGGAAATTTGCAGGCATAAGCATATTAGGCTAACACGGCGAGGGGCATTCAAAGCCAACGAAAACGTGGTTCCGGTCGGAAGGAAAATGCGTTTCGTTGCACTGGGCCGTCAACAACTATTTTGTTCCGCAAATGACTCTCATTGCGTTTCATGCATTGGGGACGTCTTCCGGAGAATGACGCGAGGCGTTCGTTGCATCGGGCCGTCTTCACGAGAGAATGGACGCGATGCGTTTCGTTTGCATTGGGACGTCTTCCGGAGAATGACGCGATGCGTTTTGTTGCATCTCGCCGTTATTGATGGAAATGATGCGATGGGTTTTCGCTGCATTGGGCCGTCTTGCGAGCAGAAGGCCCAATGTTTTCATCAGGCGGGGTGACACGGTACAAATGCCCTAGCAATTCCGATTTCGATGGTGATGTTTTTTGATAGCGCAACCATTTTCGATAGATATTGGGTAAATATGCATAAACGTATTCATGACGTCCGTAAACGGAGCATGAGTCGCATAATAGCGCACGGCACGCTATTGATGTAGCGTAATAGCGACACGTACGACTGGCGATCTATAAGCTACAAATTTCATGCAGATCAGTGTGTTAGTATTTATTATTATTATGTATTTATTTACCCTGTTTTTATTGCATTTCAACGCGATGTTTTTCGTTTTGCACCTGGGCCGTCTTTCGGGGTAAAATGGCGCGATGGGTTCGCTTTGCATTTGGGGCCGTTCTTCTGGGAAAATGGCGCGATGTGTTTTTCGTTGCATCTGGGCAGCTTCCGGGGAAATGGAGCGATGTGTTTCGTTGCATCTGGGCCGTTATTGACTTTACGCTACAAATTCCTGTGCCGGGAAATATGGCCGAGATGCAATGAAACGCAAGCTTTGGCTTCGTTGCATCGGGGCCGGTTTAAATAAATAGATGCTTTTGCTGTGCATTTGGGCCGTCGGCCGGTAAAACAGGACCCGGTCCTGGTAGAGGTTAATCAGCGTATTAAAGACAAATAAATTTGTGGGGATAGCTTGTGTGTTTTTGAAAAATAATCAAAACAACAGCATGCACCCAAAAACGAAACAGCACCCACCCTTTGTGGGAGGCGAGTTCAAAACGCGTGACCAAAAAAAGTTATACTCAAGACACCAGTAAAGGTCCTAATTGACAGACTTAAACGTCAGAATCAGAATATCACATCAAAATGAAAATTATGTAATTTTTAATCAGTTTCTCGGAAGACAATGTCCCTTCCACATCTTTTAACTAGGTTGCAGGTGTTCTGCAGCTACTCTATTTCCTTGTGTAGTGGATTGCAAGTTGCCTGCCAATAACTATGCTAATTGGTGACCATCATGGGGTTATGTCCTTAGTTCAAATCACAGCAGGCACAAAGATACTGTATCAAGAAGGGTCTCCATTACAACCATGAAACCTGGTGTTAAGTGAAGTTAAAGTTCATTACCGTATTATATAAATCAATTTTATCAACTGAGTGACTCTTTCTTGTATGAAATAAATAAAGGAAAAGAAAAAATAATCAAAGAATGCCGCAAAGCTGTGAGTGTGCCAGTTACACTTAGCCGTCAATATGGATCTTGCAGTCTAATCTACACCGGGACATTACGTTTTTTCTATTTTGACACCTTCCAGCATTGTGAGATGGAGAGATATTTTGGGGTCACATTTAGGAGTTGATGGTAGTACACGACCATAGGTTGTACCACTTATTCAATTAGTCAAGTTCGGTATACCATTCTTAAATCGTTATATGAGGGATACCTTGGATTTAATTCCTGGATTATATAGGTGAAAGATATTTTTAAAATTAAAAATAAAAAGCAAATAAAAATTATTACAGAGTAATCATGATAATAATAAATGACTTAAAAAAACTAGATTCAATATATAACAATGTCTTAAAATTAAAAAATCACAATACAAGAGATATTTACAGACCAAAAATATAGGGATGACAATTACATTTTTCGAACACAAAACATATTAGATTATCTTAGGTAAAGGTTTGAGAATAAATTGAAAAATTTAAGCTATTTCAGTCTTGATGTTTAAAAAACTGGCGTACCAAGACTTTCAGTAAAGGCTGTGCAGTTTTCAATGAAATCTACTAATTCGTCAGTACACTCGGAGTTAAACCCAAACACGAAGGTCTTCAGCATCTGCCTTGGAGAAATTGCATCAACATCTGCCAGGAGAAGTTATCACTTAACACCCCATGCAATCTAGTAATTACCACAGTGATTAAAGCACCCCGTTTCTTGAAAGCAAGTGGAGGATTAAGACTCAAACCAGCGGAGTAGCGGGATGGGTTGGATGTAGAGAAGACCCAATATTAATACTTAAGCAAGCAATGTTCTTACTGCCCCGTGGCTGATGTCATTAAGTGGGCTAACATGTCTTTTTCCTGCATAAATTTTTGTGGATGATAAATTTTATCTTATTGCTAAGAATACTTCATCTGAGAATTATCAGAGAGCAGCAAAGTGGACACATTGAACTCCCGACATTTCCCAATTTGATAGTTCATATTTATAGTATAGTCAAATGAAATTGATGGACCACTTTGTACGTGGTATGGGCATGTTGTGAGGAAAGGATGACAGGCATGCCTAAGAAGGGGTTTGAGTTCGAGGTGGGAGGTTGAGGAGGGGATTGTCCAAAGCTAAAGTGGAAGAAGCAAGTGGAGATGGAGGAGGAGAGTAGGGTTGAGATGGAGGATGCCTTGAATCAGGCGAAGTGGAAGAAAGGAGTAAGGAAGTAAGGTGAATCCCGGGGCCACCGCCAGTTTACAGGGACAACACAAGATTTAAAACTTGGTTTTTTACTACTACTTTATTACTACTACTACTACTACTTTGTCTGGCGAAAGTTAGTTGTTCATTTCCCATCAGTGCAGTAGATGCCATTCCATTTCCGAAGTCCATGCAGTACACTTGCCAATTGGTCCTATTATGGAGCTTTGTGATTTTCCATCAATCAGCAACATGGGTAAAAAGGTGGTACGGCCAAGAGACGCTAGTGCTTAAATATTTGGAAAGCTGCATTTAAAGGGTTATTGAAATGAATACTATGATGAATTGGCCAATCAGAAAGATGTATGAAAGGCAGGGAACGGCTCAGATGGTTGAAAAACATCGTATTTTTGGTCTTCCTTCAAGCAAGAATTGATTACACTAGCTACAGTTTAAGAATTAGATTAGGTTAGGATACTGATATACGATTTAACTGATAAAACACTGTGTGATGATTACGAGGATCAGCCCATATTCTTGTCTTTCAACTTGTGGGGTTAATACCCAATTGGTTCAACCTCAAGTTTACCCACTGGTAAGGATTTTTACCTTTGGTGTAGGATAGTCCCTGGTTCAAGTCCTGACAGGGCCAGTTGTGCCACCACTTAAAACATGCCAGGACTGCAAAAAGTGTGGGGACTGGGAACACAGTTCGGGGAAATTTTAACATTTGTAGGGAAATTTTGGTCCTTGAAAGAAATAAATAGGAAATATTGCAAAATTTTGCCATTCTGCAGGGAAATTTTGATTATGTTCTTGGGAAATCGCACATTTTTTCTCTCCATGAAAACATGTTACATTTGTGTACAAGTATACACAAACAAGTTATATCAAAGCATGCTTTGGTTATATCTTGCTCAACCTTGAATGGCAAATTGCATCTAGTATAAACAACATTTTGAACATTTTAAGCATAATGTATTGGAAATTAGCTGAGCTATGATTAATGGTAATAATCGGATAAATGTGCATGCTCTTATTGACCCATACATCACAACTGATTAGGCTTTTACATTAATGATGGGATGCATACGTGCGAAACATAACATAGCATTTCAAGTTAATGCGACTGTCTCTGCGTTTTAGTTAATGTTTGCATGTTTACTATGCCTATGTTTGCATTTGACTTGGGACACCTCAATGTCTGATTTAATTTGTCTGCCCCTATTGTGGTTATAGTTAGCAGTAGGCCAATGATTTAAAGCTTCTCTGAAAATGGACAAAACTGCTAATGGAAAAAAAATCTATTTGGCATTTTTGTACCATTTTTTATGTCAAACTAAAATGCAGGGTTTGTTTTCTTCAACAATTCACAAAACCAGCAAAATTCAATTTAATCTGTAAAGGCTTATTTTGAATATGCTTTCTTTAATAAAAGAACCATTTTGCAATTTTTGTTTACAATATATATTCTTTTTGAAGATCTACATACTATACACCTTTTCATAAGTTGTTATGAACTACAGTTGATAAAGAACTATCAAGACAATTTTAGCGTTTACAAGAAAAGCAAACTTGGCCAAATTTTAAATGTCGGTAAAATATAGAAGCTGTCAGACTTGATTTACGGTCATCTCAGTCTTTTCTGCTTTTAACATGCAATGATATGATGACCTGAAAAAAGAAAAAAAAAATTCAACATGTCTTAAAAGGATTGATGTTTGCACTGATAACACACGGCTCTTGCATTCTATCCATTAGCCGACTGATTTCCCCAGTTGGAGAATATACGAGTCCTGTGGTAACATTAGCACGTCCTTCTATGGGAGTGAATCACCTCTCTCCCCATTGCTTTTCATTAGTAGTTGTGTCTTCTACTCCTCAAAAAGTGTCGTTTGGGAAAGCCATTGGCTTGACTTGAGGAGTCCACGCATACGGCTTTTTGCTCCAAATATTTGTTATTTCTTACAGTATAAGGGGGCCAACAAATACCACGGGGTTCTCAATGAGTATAGCGTGGCCACAATGTTCGGGCTTGTTATTGTGGGCGTAGATGATTCTCGGTGGGGGGGGGTTTACACTTGTATTGGAAGAAATTTTGCTTTTCAATTCCATACTTCAATACTGTCGCCTGTATGTAATACTATCATACACTTCATAAAAGCTGTGCCTGCATACAAACTGTCCCGGCAGCCATATCACATGCCCTATAATTTCATAATGGTCCGAGCACTCATCGTCATCTGCTGATTGGGAAGTGTAGTGTTTACCAAGCAAGGCCCTCCCGAGAAGACCGCAACGTAACCAAGAAATTAGAGGTACTAGCAACGACAGGAAAATCTGTATGTGTTACGCCACCAGACGGCTCGCATCTGCTATCATTTCACTTAATCCCTAACAAATTCACTAGGGCAAGTGAGTTTCGTCCCCTTTGATTGCTAGTCATGCAAGCTTTACTGTCTATTGCCAACAGGCATCACAGCATAATTCACTGTAACTATTTGTTTAAGTAAAAATGCATCTGAAAGTATGTAACCTATTTAATCAAGTAGCTGTTAGATTTAGTCAAATTGGACTAAACCTGTTATAGGGTACTGAGGCTTGTTTTTTCTAAAACTTTGGTTAAGGGAAAGCAGAAAAAGGAATTTCAAATCAAGGAGAAAATAGGCAAAAAGCAAGCTAAAATTACTCCACAAACTCAAATTTTCAAGGCGTTTTGAAACAAAAAATGCTTCCTGATTACCAAGCTCAATTTTTACCACAAACATTTAAAACAATATTTTGTTTGCTTGATTTGTTCAGGCGACTTGTGGTGTTAAAGGAAGGATGTTGTTAAACTTTTTTTGCCAAACTGGGGCCAAGTCCCGGCCTTGCACAAGAACATTTGCTCATCTTTTGAGAATTATTGTGAACAGAATGAGAAGACAAATTATGAACGGGGTGGCAGTATGATATTAAAATGGTACAATTTATTTGTAAAGCAAAAAAAAAAGTGTACAAGAACATTTGTTCATCTTTTGAAAAGTAAAATTGTGCACAGGACAAGAAGTTAACTATGAACGGGGTGTGGGTATGATATTAAAATGGTAAAATTTGTAACATTTTGAAAACTATTCCTTTGATTGCTCTAGTGAATTTGATTACACAGAGTGTTTTTCTCCCGTGACATTTTGCTACCTCTCCTCTTTCTAATGTAGAGTCACTATGCATGGCTTAGGTATTGGCTTTAATACAGCCTTGCATTGGTTTGTTAGTAATTTAACACGAAGTCATAGTCCTATGACTTAAGTGGTCAATTTACGTTTTGCTGCCCTCGGGTGATGCAATGACAGCTACTCCACTCTAATGCCTAACTTAGGGCTTTGCCCCTTTCAGTCTCAAACCCTCATGGCTCCCACTGTACAAGAAACCTTCAAAGATTTGAGATTGTGCTAAGCGATGATCAGCATTTTAATATGGTGTACATGCAAGGTGTTCCATGCTCTACAGGACATGTCCTTAATACACCCTTCCTCAAGAATTGCAATTCATGTTCAATAAAGACTTAAATAATTTCTAAAATAACCACTGGCCATAACATTTCAGTATGAATTGTTTCAGGTTGATGCTTATCAAAATATGTCTGGTGGTTAGAGCAACACTGCTAACCAAATTTACTCAACAAAACTCATTTATCAACCCAGAACGACACAAAATCTTGACATGATTCACGAAAAACAAAATAAAACAAATCAAAATTAAATTCACAAAGTCTTTAAACACTAACTATATTGATATCAATCCTCTTGGCAAAAAACAACAATCTCATAAAATCTCTTATTGAAGTGCACAAGTACTTTCACTAAATTCACATTGGAGTTTCCATGCCAACACATCCAGCTGGGAACATATTGCAAAACAGCTGGAATTGCATCAGCAGCGCCACCACAGTCCACAGCCAGCCTGTGTAAGTTATATAATTATTTAAAGAAAGTTATTTTTACTTATTTTATTTTCACATATCCTTAAGCTAATAATTCTAAGTACAATGATGTGGAAGTTAATAAGTTTACTGTTATAAAGCTTTGCGGAATGATATGCTTGCTTGTTTAAAGAATAAACAAATGGAAAACAATGTCTTTTATTATGAAATTATGGCCTTGTTGAAACATTTGTCCCTCAGCATTCCTTTTAATCTTTTACTTTCTTACATGAGAATGTCAATTTTAACAAACATGCCCAACATAACCAACATGCCAAACATATGGGTAAAATCAAAGCAAATATTAACACACTAACTTCTTGCTATTTACGCCCGAAGGGAAAACATCCCCACCTTTCAAACATTATGATCTGTTGCAACTAGTTTGCCTGTGCTGTTTTGGAGCATTCTCATTCAACACACATTTTTGTGGCATGATTTTGATGTGCACTACAAAGCGTTAATTTTGTTCTCTCTCCCCAAGCGACAATGTCCACAAAAGCACTCTCAATATTGTTTAGGCAGTGTCAACTTTCAGGACCCTGTGGGGGATGTATGTGAGGGTTTCCTAGCAGTTTATTATTAGAAAGCCACATTAGTACTCCTCCATACTACCCTTTAGGTTTGTGAAACCGATATGGAGATTACCCTAGTAAATGAAGGGCATCACTGTCACAAGACTGGGTTTGTTGATGTACTTGCTCATGCAATGCTAAATCATTTTCATCCGATTTGGAAATTACAATATATTATTCACAGCTCAGAAATTTGAGTTGTAAACAGTTTGTAGGTGGAGGGTTACATATTTTGAGAGAAGTGGAGAAAGTATTGGATGGTGAAGGTATGTTGTATGCTTGGGAATATGCCACTGCTTGTGATGTCAATAATTGGTTGTGCCCTTTTTCCAATTTTTTACCCTCAAAATCAGATGCAAAAAATTGATTCCCCAAGCTCTATTGTTTCATGTAATTTCCCCAAGAGCTTCTACTTTGGTAAATGGGTTAATCAATATGATCCCCCATTCTTTTATTTTATGCTATTAATACAAGTATGGCTTCAAAAAGACAGAAATGGGAAAAAGTAACAGAAATTGTGAAATCACTTGACTCAAATCTCCAGGCAGTAACAAATGGTAGTCCCATTTCATTATGAAATCCTACCCGACATTGGAATTAGTAGTCTATTTACCGTTATTATTTTTGATATCAATCTTCATAAGTAACTCACAATCTATTAATTTCAACATTGGGAAATAAAATGGTGATTAGTGTTCATATAAATCTCGGGAACAGGATATATTATGCAACAATAATTGTATGTTAGAGGGGAACAAAATTGCAAGGGAAGGGCATGTGCAGCAGCTACAGTGAAAAGGAATATGTTTTTAATAATTCATTGTTCTCAATATGATGTTTAAATTGGCGGGGAGAGAGTAAAGCTCCTGAATCAATACAAATCAAATCATGTCCTCCACATCGGTGACCAAAGCTATCTCTGAATAAATCTATTAAAAACCAATTATCGAGCAGTGCAACGGCTGAATTATACACATTTAAATTTCAGGAAAGGATATGCTGGGAAAATTGCATACGGAAATATTACTGTTGCAACATTATAATTTACTGGCCATAATAAGCATGTGACAAATAATAAAGAGCATATCACCATGAATGAAATGCTCTTCAACCCCCATGCCACCACTACTTTACCATGAACCACATGACCTGCCATCAATGTCAAAAGTTTCAAAACACTCATTTGGCTCTTGCTCTTACTCTCTCCTCCCCATCTCCCTCTTTCCCACTCTCTCCTCACAATCTTCCTCTTTCCCTCCTCCCCCTCTCGTGCCCTCTCCTCTCCCTCCGTTGCCCTCTTTCTCCCTCTCATGCCCTCTCCTCCTCTCTCATTCTCTCTCTCCTTCATGCCCTCTCTCCCCCTCGCTCCTCTCCCCCCTCTCCTCTCTGCCTCCCCCCCCCCTCCTCTCTTCCTCATCTCTCTCTCCCCCACCCCCCCCCCTCTTCTCTCTCTCTCCCCCTTCTCCCCCTTCACTCCCCCGCGCTCTCGCTCCCTCTCTCTCTCATCTCTCTCTCCCTCTCTCGCCCCTCCCCTCCCCCTCTCTCTTGCTTTCGCTCGCACCCCCAGAAAAATAATCGAATTGGTCGGTTCTGAGACTGGTGTATGTTAGGATTTCCGCAGTACCTTGAGGTCGTTTTTCATGTATTTATATAAGAAGTTAATTTACGTTTAATTGGATCTCGTCTGCAGACGCTACCGAGCTTATGGCAAGGGTCATCTAAAATTATCCTAGAGAGCTGCAGAGGTTGTTTGCCCATGGGGGGGGCCCTTTTTTTTGATGAACTGAGTATTGGTTCGGAGTGAAAATCATTTTTTGGGTTAGGTCATAACCCACCAGCCTCATAACTCTTGATCAGAACATTGCTCGTGATTACTGATCACGTTGAGAGCTTTTATAACCTTTTTTGTTGCCAAATTTTTCGTTTAGCTAGGTCCTCTCCATCACTATAAATGATCTCTAGGTAGTTTCATTTTGTCAGTAATGGATATCGCGAATATAAAACCAAAGGTTGCACATGTGTGGTATATTATTTGGTTGATCTGTCAGAATTAGACCGGTATTTAACAGTCTAGATAAATGTTGTAAATGTTTTTGGAGGGGTCAACAATTGAAAAAATAAGAGGCTGGGATCATTTTTGGAATGGAATAGTGAAATTGACCTAACTATAATACTCAAAGAATACTCAAATTGTTTGAACTCCTCTCATCTACATAGACGGTCAAAATCACTGTTACCTAACCTTTTCAGGGGCACAGGTTTTAAAAACAATATATGCTTGGTGAATGTTGATCTAAATATTTTCATTTTTACTATTTGTATTTTGTTGAGTTTTTGAGGTTGACTGAACAGATTTTCTGAGGATACAAATTTGTTTGCACTGATTGGTTGTAGAACACACCCGAGAACTTTTCAAAAGGTTTTATTGGATAAACGAGCAGAAGAGAACACCAAAACTAAAAGTATTAAACCTATGTCCAAGCTTGTCATATTCGCCCTCATATAGGGAAGCATGATGATTTCCTGTCATGCAAAACAGAAAAGTCTAAATCATGTTTGTTATTGCTATTCCATATAGACAAAATTTTCATCGTATTCACCTCAGGTTTGATCTTACTTGGTAAGCAGTTTTTCTTAATATTCAAAAAAAAACCCCCCCCTAGTTTTGAACAAAAAAAATTAGGGGTGCACTGTTCTGGAAATGGCCTGTGTCTCATACCTGTTTCAGACAATATTCCAAAAATAGGAGTGCATCTTCTTTTAAATATGTTAATCCATGTTTCCCTTTTTCGCGACATAACACTTAGTAAGTCAGCAAATTGAATCAAAACCTAATAATTTACTACAGTGTAATTATGTAACTTATAATGTTTTGGTTTTCATTACATACAACACAGAAAAACACATGTACATACCTTTTCTTTTATGATAACTAGCTATCGCACAATCCTATTAACAATACCTCACATTCACTGTCACCTTGGTAAATGCAAGTCCATAGAACCCCGTTCACACTCCATTTAAGCTTATTGCACCAAAATCACAGACCCTGCGTGCAATGCGCATACTAACCCAAGTCACTTTAACATACAATTCGATCGTCTTTTGTTTTCTATGTACATTTATATTTAACTAGGGTTTATTGTATACCTTACACAATGGTTCATAATGTTGCAGCTGCAGCTTTCCATTCATTTATGATGTAGGATTATCAGTTCACTGATGGCAATACACACCACAAATTTTCTATTGTAAATGATGAATAGCTCAATGCATTTTAAATTTGACTTAACTTCCAGAATTCAATAATTGGAAAAAAAAAATGTGCGTCTGATGAACTCTTTAAGACACAGAAAGAAAACCTAACTCACAGCCATTAAATTGAAACGGGCATGATACATCAAAGTTCATTCACATACTTACATATGATCGTTTTTCAATTTTGTTCTTTTCAAAGAATGGAAATTAGCCAGTCTTATCATACCATGGATTGAAATTCTGTTGCTAATCAGATCGGAGAGACTTTTTTCCCTAAATTTATGCAATCCAGACAGTATCTTCTGGCAAATTTTAATGGGTGAGTATTCGTTATTAATTTGCTGCTCCTCAAAGATCTGATTTTTCATATGATGCTTTTTTTCCCTCACTTGGAAGCATGTTACTTAAAACTATGTATTTACATAAGTAATTTTGAGCTAAACCTGCAGACAAGCTGTTAAGTAAATGCAAAATGTACAAAGACTTGACCCATGGATATAGAGATTGCATGGACTCCACTTGGCGTGATACTGGATTATGGCCATTTATTAATTAAAAATTGATTTGCTGTCAATAACATTGAATCAACAATATACTAGCTGGGCTTAAAGGTCCCCATGCAAATCCCCACATGTTTTAATGTTAAATTAAAGCTAAAAATATAAGGAGACAGAAAGCAAGTTGATTATAGTTTTTCACTATTTGTAAGAAGATTCATCATGGCGATAAACCATCAAACAAAAGGACCCAAAAAACAAGTTGGAAAAATAAAAACGTTGGCAACTCGGACGTGACGCGGTGTGGATTAATCACCCATTTTTGTAGTGTTGCCAGCCGTAATTGAAGTTGTAACATGTCTGGCAGTCCATTTAAAATTATATTTCTAAAGCAATGCATTTTGTTACAAATTTAAGTGCGTATTTGATGTTTGAGTTTTATTAATTGGTAAAATGGCAGTAAAAATTAAAGTTCACAACGAAGCGAATGTCCGCGCGATCCTATTAATAATTGCTGCATAACTGAGGAAATGTACACAACGGGTGTTGCTAAAATTTTCTGACTACCACTGTCATGGAAACGGTACGAAGCATTTGAAGTACAGTAAAAAGTTTAGCTATGAATTATCCCCCCATTAAGACCCTACTTTAGTATTAAAAAGAGGGATACTTCATAGCATGTATACTTCGCAATATTAAACTGGATCAATATGATTTAGTGTCCAAAACAATCGCTATGGTGGGTTCTAGATGGACATATGACCGCGAGAGATGCCGGAGAGATGGAACTGTGTGGCCGGATTTGAGGAAGATGAATGCACAAACAACGCCGACGCGGCACTGTTACTAA
Organism: Ophioderma brevispina; assembly: GCA_023653785.1. Taxonomy (NCBI): domain Eukaryota; kingdom Metazoa; phylum Echinodermata; class Ophiuroidea; order Amphilepidida; family Ophiodermatidae; genus Ophioderma; species Ophioderma brevispina. Next base: position 21,216 of record JAMKCH010019922.1, on the reverse strand, counting down.
AACTACATTTAATATAGCTTCAGAACACAGTAAAACAATGAAAGTTGTACATAATTAATCATGTTTGCTGGGTGAAATCAATCGAGAGATAGAATGGTGGGATTTTCCTGGTTTGTTTATCAGAAACTGGGACGATATTTTTGTCGTGACACAGTCAACCAATGCTAGTCCCGATCCGCGATGTGAGCAAAAAGTGACTGCCGACTGACCCTGCCCCGGGGCCCCTGATATATCCTGATAATGGTCACATTCCTGTTATTTACGACTTTAATTAAACCCGGCTTTAAGAGTATCTACTTGTTTTAAGTTTAAATTTATTGTAAAGTATATACTTGCGGTCCGGGCTTGTGGTGCGGTATGCGGTAGCTCACAGTCTTTCGAACGCTGTGGTAGACAGTTGTATATAGCAACGCGGATAGATCGAACCGCGCCAAGCCCCCCGGGAATACCGCTAGATGCTTCAAGCTTCGGCCTGTACTCTTCACTGTGTGATACGTAGCAGAAAAGTGGTAGGGCCAAGATCCAACTTATCGATGTTGTAAACTGTTTATCATTAGATCACCGTATTTATCAGCCATAATTGCCATTGTCCTAGTACCCTGATTTTTTGCTGTCCAGTTGTCCATATTTGGTTGATTTTACAGGCAAAACTCGAAAGATTGGGAAGAGAATGCATGAGTTCGTTGCACCTTCGGTCTTATCGCTGTCAATTCTTCAAAGAACTCACGACGCCGGAACTATGTCTTAACTTCCTTTTGGGGCTTGTGTAAGATTTTTATTTGAGTGTGTACATCTTCTTGCAATATTTTTTAGTGGTGGAAAATTGTGATATAAGTTTCAATCATAATATGTGTAAATGAGAAGAAACTTGGCAGGGTTTTGCATGCCTTTGCCTGCCATTTTGCCCCGGTGCCAATGCCTTGTTTTACGTACACATCCGGTCTTTTTGTTCGAGCTGATACCCCTATGACGTTTTTCAATGCTCCCAATTTCTATTCGTTCGTAACCTCATTGAACGATAGGCCAAGTACCAACTTTAACTATAAAAAGTAAGTGTTGAGGATTAATTGCTGCTGCTATTTTTCCCTTAAAGAGTTTATAATGGTCTTAAGAAATGAAATAAAATATAAAATTCATATAGTACAATTGCTTTGCATGTGAGCTTTAAGTCAATCACTGGGAGCATATATCGATAGCAGACCATAAACTTTTGCCTATATATGTGTAAAAATTTTATAACAATTTTCTTCATTGTCATTTGTCAGTGCCCAAAATGTATAACCACAGCTAAATCACAGTGTTGCTTTAACCAATCCCCATAATGCATTAGAACATGCCTATATTGTACGTACAAACACATGTCAGTACTTATGATAAAAGTGTTCAAGAAGTTTAAGGAACATAAGACATTTCATGATCATGCTAAAAATTACTATTGCCTTTATGGGATAAAATGAAGTGTACAAGTCATGGTTTTTTATGTGTAAAGAAATAGGATTTTTGTGGGAATCCCGTGACCTTAATTGAGGGTAGAAATTTCTCAAAAAACTGGTGCAATTGTGGGGATTGACTCAATACACCCTCTGGGCTACAATGAAGACAGCGTGCAATCTTGTTTTCTTTTTTAATTGTATATATGTGATATGTTTAACATGAAAATATTAACTACTTCATTTAAACTAAAAATTACTTTATGTCAGAGTGTGCAAAATTTCCTACTACTTAAGCAGATCAGACAACTGATGTATGATTAAGTTACAACTCTATAAACTTATATTCTCATGGACCATAAAACATTCTGTCATGCTGTTTCATGCACTAGATATTCCATGTTACTCAAAGATTGAAAAAAGAGGGAATGGAGCAGATACAGCACCATCACAAATTTAAATGGTATTTTTGATTTGGTTCGTTGTTCTGACGTGAACAACACTTTTTATGTTTCTGATAATGCATGACGGCAGATTCTATAAATGGTGCATAGTCATACCATTCATGGAATGGCTCTATCATTACACTATCATAGAGCGTGTTCTACTGGGGACGTTTTTCCTTCCGCGTCGGAAGCGGGTCGATCCATTATCCTGCTCAGTAGAAACAACCCGACCCACTATTTTAGCGCACGCGATAACCGCTAGAAACGCTAAAATCAACCTGCTCCTGAGAATGTTTTTTTGCCGTTTGCATACCCGCTATTTCACCAGTAAAACAGCCGATAGCGGCATTTGCCGTTTTGGGCAGGAAATGATGCCAAGGCCGTGCTGGTAATGCGACTTCCGCTACGCGCGTTTGTTTCAAATCATCAGCAGTTAGGCCTATTGTCATTAAGAATGAATCAAACATCCAATAAATAAATTTATGATGGAACATGTAGTAATTCCTTGTAGTTTACTTAAAAACACTTAGACCTGGTAGTAACATCCATTAAAGGGAAACAAATAACTCAACATTGTTAATGAAAATAACGTGGGAATAGCCTACATGTAAAACCACCTCAGCGAAGAAATGCATCGGTACACGTGGTCTCTTCTTCTTGGTATACCCCGTGCGCTTTGCGTGAACCTTCCGATAGCTCTTATTGTGACCGGTCGGCTGGGTCTTTCGAAGCAGATTCTTAGCGGCTAAGTGCATCTAGCATCGCACATACCGTAATGTGCCTTCAAGAAACAATCGAGAAAGCGGAAAAAGCCGGGTCCCTAGCGGGTCAGCAAAAACCGCGTTTTGCCGAGTCGGCAGTAGAAACACCTCATCCCTCCTAGTTGTGTTATAGTCGCTGTCCGATCTGACCACCAAGGGTGAAACATTAAATCAATGTGCGCTGTTCTTTTTTAATTGAAATGAGAACAATCACGTCCATCTGGTGCATCACATTTATAGTAATACTCACTTCCGGAGTTTAATCACACAGCGTCATTTGGTATGGTAGGGTTCAGGAAATATTTCCTTTCTATAAGTGCTTTCTTTACATGTTGTGCGATAAAAAAATATTCTGAACAATATGTAAGGCCACTTCAAAAGTAGTTATTCACACCAGTAGAAGATACATTAACTATTCCTTCTTCGGTAACTTGTTAATCAATTCTCATATTCAAGCTTTTCAAGCACTCAATTGCCATGCGATGGCACCTTTTTATCAAGAGAAGCTCAGATGAAGTGATCAAGATTGAGATAACAATTCAATTATTTTTTTTTGAAATACACTCCTCGTTTAATTTTAATTCAGTCGGGGTCACCATTTCGGTAAAAACACTCTATCCATGTACGTCTAGTCTCATAAAAGGGCTGCTCTTGAAAGGCAACCTTATACTAGCTCCTAGTGTCCAACAGCAGTCGTACAACTCTAATCGTGGTTGCTGCTGTGTGACTAGTATATAGACACTGAGTTGGTCAGGTGCTGATACAGCAGGTGTAAACAATAAAACCATGGCGTCCCCCTACTTTTACAGGAAAATTAACCATCCTAAAAGGCCACTCACTAACGAAGTGTTTATTAATTCTTAGCAACGCAACGGAGGAATATGCTCGAGAGGATATATGTATGACCCGGTCTCATCGTCCATATCAGGCAGCTTTTTGCTTGAGCTAATCGGTGCCGACTCGTATCCAAGCATGGCAGGCAGGTACCTGACATTATCAGCCTGATTTGAGATGGTGTCCATTGAAATTGGAAATGATTAATTAGGTTCTCCATTTTCTGCTATGATTTTTACAAAATGGGACAAGTTTTTCCAAATGCCATAGTTGGCAGTGGTGTTTGACCCCACCCTTTTTTTTGACCCCCACCCTTTTTACTGAGACAACCCTTTATACTGAAAATTTCGGACTACCCCACCCTTTTTACCATTCGCAAGCGATATTTTGTGATTACCAGTATGGTAAACGTACAAACTTCACCGAATGCAACACATTGCTCTGTCTAATAAAAGGGACATATCTAATAGCATTTATATATTTAGTTTTTTGTTGGCCCAGAATCAATTAGCACACAGAGTACACGAAATGAACGTTGACACCCAAACTGTTTGTTTATGATACAACATCCATTGGAAAAATCATGTAGGCTAGTCTAGGCCCCAGTCAAGGCTCGGTCCTCAGACTGGGGGCATTACTGGGTACGTCAAAAATTGGGACATATCAGCTCCAAAGGTCATTTTCAGACCCACTATCAGCATTTTCTTGCTTCCTCATCTCATCTGCATCAAATCCCTCAATTCTGCTCAAGAATCTGAACTTCTTTTCAAAAATCACGCGATCCCACCTCCCGTTGTTTTTGACGGGCAGCCGGCGCCATTTGACTGAACTTGCTAAAAATCATCGAGATTTTCCTTTCGACCATCGCAATATTTACGAAAGCTATTTTCATTCCAAAACGGGAGACCCAAGCTATTTTGGTAAATAAACGATGGAACCAAGCAACCGATAAAACATGAAAAAAAACTGATGCTGATTGGCTCCCACCCAATTGAGATATAACAGCTTCATAGCTCAGTTGGCAAAATCGAGAGCGAGCTGGCCGGAAGTGATAGACACATTTATGCAGCAAGGCTGGAGTGGTTATTAGTTTTACGTTCAATTATTTACAGGAATTTGAAGGGCACCCTGTATATTTCGTCTCCACGCTTTATACAAGTCCCACACCCTTTTTAGTGGAAAAATTTCAACCCCCACCCTTTGGCCGATTTTCAATATTTTTGAACGTCACCATTATAATGAGTGGACTGCCCACTATGAACTGCCCATGTTTTTAAAACAAAAGCAAGTGTGCTGACCGACCATAGTAGTAAAACCAGATTAAATCCGGTTTTGTCCAGCTAACGGGAGTCCGCCGCCGAATAGGTAGATCTTCCTTTATTCTACCAGGGTAAACCAGATACCCTCCACATCGATCATTAGATACCAATGAGGGTGACCGTTTAAAACTGCCAAAACCAGTCCCTGGTACTGATAGTACTTGTTAATATACCATAAGTCAGGCCCTAAACCTAAAAAAAAAACCGACCTATACATTAACATATTCCCCCCTTTTTCTAAATCCAACTACCTGATATTCTTTTAACAAACAACAACAACATATCCGTAATTGTAATAAAATTATGCTAATTAGGGTAAATTTTCATTTGCTTTAATCATGAAATCAGCATTTCGAAATGTGAACCTTTGGGTTTGATACAAAGAGCAAAGGGAAACAAATCACCTGCTGATATAATACCCAGTCTTGCCGTGTAATAACCGAGCGTCTACAACCGCTTCAATTGCGCTACTGTGATAATTTAGTAAATTAATGTGGGACTTAGAGCTGTGAAGCCACCTCTATTGCTATAGTGTCATATCACTCTTTTGGGAGACTTAAATAATCAATTAATGAAATAAGAACAACACTCAACCAATCTATATCCAAGCAAACCCAAGTCACACTATCACTCGCATCTCTCCAACTGCCGCTTGCTAGATATGCTTACCTAGAGCAGGGGGCATGTTCGATGTGCGAATAGTTGGGTGTGTGTAGAGAGTCTATCCAGTTGCAGTGCATTTTACTTCTCATCTTTACTTGTCCCCTGTGCCCCATTAATTTGCAACCCTTTGTGGTATAACCATTCAAGAAAAAAATATTGCATTCTGGTATCATATGAGAAAAAAGTATTATAGGGATTAGTAATAATACAACATATTGTAATCTTAGTTCATTAAAAAAGAACACAGCCTTTGTAACCAAATTTGTCTGAGACATACTTTTTTGTGGGCCTTACCTGAAAAATGCATGGAGCCATTTGTGCTTATCAATTACAATTAACTGAACATTCATCCATACCAGATTAAATCATACATTGAAATGGTTGATGTCCTAAATTCAATTTGTTCAGAACATGTGTATTTGTTTTCAGCCAGCTAGTCAACCCTTGTACCAATTCAGAATTTTCTCATAATTTATTTCATGTCCATTTAAAAAAAATCTGAGGTCAACATTTTGTTAAAAACCTTATAAAATCTGAGCTGAGAGAGATAATCTGATGATGCATGTATAGCATCAGTCATCAGTAAAGACAACCAGATGGTACCAGAGACTGCAGCATTAGAGGGAGGGTGGGAGTGGCTGTTTTGAAATCCATCTGTCCACACTACATACTACATGGCAATATTTTCTTGGAGGTTCAAGTTCTTGTCAGGTATAAAAGATCAACTAGTTGTCATAATCATGTTCTTTCAAAAGCCTGATGAAAGACGTGGGAAATTGTACATTGAATAAACATAAGAACCCATACAAACTACAAAATTACTTATTTCAATGACAATGTACATGTAATTAATCTTGATTAATTTAACCAGAGATGTAAGAGGAGTTGTCCCATTTCCTGAAAATCCAAAATTTGAACCGATCATCCGGCAGAGCTCCATGGAACATATTTTTTACGTGATTTTAAGGTACAAGACCCCCTTCTTTTATATGCAGTTCTACATTTATCATTAACAATTTGATCTCAGAAATTGAAAAAAAAGTTTTTAAAAAAATATATTTTTCCGGATTTTTTTTATTTATGGCCAAAAATCCGGAATAGTTACATCTCTGTTTAACAGAGTGTGCATCATAATAATTTGAGAATGTGGTAGAGATATGGTTACTGATTGCTACAGTACTCTTTGCCAAAATACAGCTACTGAATGTTAAATTCTTTGTATCACTTTGACAAAACATGTTCAGATTACTCAACCGCTTACTAGTACTTGATAAAAAGAAGCTATTTTGTTTTGCTTGGCTGGATTAAGTGATTTTGGTTTTAATCTTTGTAATGCCTCACCAAAATAAGTGATTTGCTAGTGTGTGGGGGATGAAGAAGGCTGGTTTATGGTCAGTTCTATGCTAAATTGATAAGAAGATCTGTTATTAAATTGCATGAACAAATTTAAGAAATGCTGCTCAACAGTTGAGTACATACAACTAAGCTTGTAATAGTCACCATTCATTTGGATTGTAAGAATTGGCGAGTTGTATGAAAACTTAGCATGCATAAAAAAGCAACAGAATTAACCTCACAGCTCAGGAAAGAAAATAGTCTACTTAGAACTTTATACAAGTGTCAAGTGTGTACTTATATTATAAATCCTTTAACAGATTTCTCATAGAATAGTAAATCAATGTTTTATTCTCTGGTGTTAAGAGTGCATGCGTGTGTATGTGCATACGTGTGCACACATGCATGCATGCATGTGCGTGTGTGTGTGTGCGTGTGTGTGTGTGTCTGTGTGTAAAAGAAACTGCAAATAAGCCTTTCACAATCACATTAAACAACGGTTAAAGCAGTTTTGAGGTAGGGTATTCTATTTCCCACACATGTATTCAACTGAGGGCTATTGTCAGAAATTACTAAGCTAAGTATCTATATCATGTTGACTTCAAAGTTCCAGGTTTAAAAATAAAATGGCAAGAAATCAACAATCACTGACATATCCCTGCCCTCCATGTACTGGTAACCATGGTAGGGCATCATCCAGGGTTGTTCAGTAGGCATCTGATGTCAGCCTACTGGGAGTACAAATGTACGAGAGGTCAATGGGTCAGAGAAAAGACCTCAAGCAGCTTGAGGTCAAAGTGAAGTGAAAGCTGATTCCATATGTAGCACAACCATTGAGATTGGATTATGGGACTAGGGCTGTCTGTCCACATACTCACACCTGACAGGGACTTGCCTGCAATCTGAGTGTCTCTGAATAACATGACATGGTAAAAACATTAATGTGAAGAGTGTTTTCCTCTCCATTCAGTCTGGCACTGGATTTTCATGTTCTGAATGTCAAACAACATCCAGATTTCAAGTACAGATCTTTGGGATTATAAACCTGAGAATTAGAAATACCAGGCAAACCCTAAACACACAAACTGCATCTCTATATGGGCCAAAACGACTCCTGCGAGTGTGTTCAATCCAATTATATGCAAGACTGCTGTATTTTTGCTTAGACAAAACTAACAATGGATCACAAATTTAACACAAATCAGTACCAAGGGAATAAAAAATACGTGCCATTTTTAACTAAAATACAAGGCCGCAAAGCAAGCACATCCACTTTTCACTTTTAACTGACATGAACCTTGGATGAAGGCATTCATACCTTAAACCATAGATGTCTTAAACACTGAATGCAAAACAAGTTCTATTCACAGTGACCAGGTAAAAAGGACTATTCACTTTCACTTTAAAACCTGGCTTGAAAATTGACAATCCATGAGCAAGGGCAAGCCAATTCTCCTTATTTTACTTGGTCAACATTAATATGGAAAAGAATGTGTTCAGTTGTACCTGCTCTCCCCAGCCTTTGCTTCACATGCAACTATTGTGCATTTCATTTCAAAATTAGGAATACAGTGACTTTATTATTCAAAAACATTCCTGTATGTTTACCGTAACATAAAATAATATATGCACACAGTAAACTACCATACATGATAGATGCAAGTGTGTTATGCAAATGTTATTAAAGGTGGTTGTTCCGATTTATGTGTATTGTGTTCTCTACTTGATACGAGAGCCTGGCACTTGCACATACACCCCATCAAGTACCGTGGGAAACAAACTTGCGGTTTTGATGGTAGACACAATAATGCATGTTGCAAAGCCCTATTCAATACTGTGCTAATAAAGTGGTTAACCACTAAAACGGCAGTTTGTTTATATCTTGGGATTGAAATGGATTCGAGGGCTCAAATTTCAGGACGACAATGAGAAAAATACGGCCTTTTCATCTGATATCAAAATCGATACTGCTTCCGGGTAAATCGGGGGCGGGGGTTCCAAAGACGATCGGAACACGCCCCTTTATGTTTGCAGGGATCACTAAGCGGACACATCAAAAGACTAAAATCGTCCTACTTGTGTTCAAAATTATGGCTGTAACTTTTTTTCTGCAAAGTATGTCCCTACACACATGCGTGCACGTGAACAGATAGCATGAAACACACACACACACACAATTCACATGTGGATGCACATACACACAAATATGCACATACAACCACATACACAACCCCCAACACACATAATCATGCACATGTGTGCACACACATACACAAATACATTCTGTTGTTACGAGTGTTGTACCCTGTGAATATCAAAAGTCCAGAAATGCAATGAGATCTACTGGCCAGGAATGAACAGGAAATAAACTGTGCACAATAAATAACAAATTTCATGCACACTAATCATACTACACTTTTTCATTCTTCTGACATTTCCTGAACTAACCGATCCAACCGCAACGATATACTTGAATACGCGATTAATGCAATGATCATGCGTGTCTTTTCAATGGTTTTGTATTCACATATGACCCTTTTCATCTCGGGGTCATGTTGTTTTATTTGATCGTTTCACAACGTGCCAACTCTACCATGTCACTGAGATTTCAGTCTGTCATCATTGATCCTAGGAGCCTTTTCACTGTGTGTAAACAAACAAGCATCAAGCATAAAGAACACACAGAATATGCCTTACCTACAAATGTATGCCCTGTGAGGCATACATGCACCATGTTTAAGCTTCTACATGTATTTTTCTGAATGGCTCTTTACAACATGTGAATCAAGCGGTTTGGTTTCAAATAAATCCAGTTTGTGCCTGACAACAAAAGCTGACATTACTAAAGCATACTGAACTACTTTTGAGTTTAGGTTCTGAAAGATGCATTTTGTGATCCTGGCACTTTCCGTTTTGCTATGTTTAACTTTGTAACCTTGAAAATAGCTTATTCCCAGAATTTAAGTTGATTCCAATCTTGCATTTAGGTAATATGATCTCACTGCTCCATTGGCTAATGTGCTGTAATTTACAGAGTCTACCGACTGAAAATTTTGTAAGACAAGATCAAACCTGTATGTCAAATAAGGCACAATCAGTACCCATGACAACTTTTTAAGGTTAAGGTGGGGATGAAGCTATGGATTATGAAATAAGGCCAACCAAAAAAAAAATGTTTCTCGTCATGCCCACTTCTTTTCGAGGCTGCTTTAATTTATTTTTTATTTAAAAAAAATATAGACAATTTCATTTAAATGTATCTCCAATTCCAAATTGGATTCATGGCTACTAACAAGACCGCCACAATTTCATGGTTATTGAAGATTTCTAAAATCCACATGGATAATATGCAATGAAACATTTGATCAGTGAAATATGTTTCAACAGATTCTACAATTTTGTATATAGAAGCTGTTGTCAAGTGGTAACTGCATACCAGCATATCCATAATCAATGTGATGACTTAACATACCCAAACCGCTGTGGCTTTACAACAATTCTATAATTTATTCCATTTTGGTGTAGGAATAGTTGATATTTAGTACAAGTTTTATTTTAAGTGAGTAATATGTCATTGTTTGTATTAAAAGGTCCGTCTCTGTTTTGAGTCAATTGTTCTTTTACTAAAAGAATATGCAGCTGGAAATGCAAAAGATTTGTAGTCATGTTCATTGTAATGTCCTTTTAAACTCCTTCTTACACTAGCATTTCACGTATAACACATTCAAAAAGCCCCCAACCACATTGCTCTTACCACATCTTGAAAATTAAAGGTCATTTGGTGTGTAACACAAAAGAATCATAAATTGTTACTCTCAAGTGACAATCTCACTGTTATACTACATCAAAATGGTCTTTAAGAAACTCTTCCAATATTGATTCAGTTGCTGGGTACATCATCCTCAGAGTAGGTTCATAGAGATCAGCAAGGCGGTCGAGGGCAGGGGGGCGGGAGGGGGGGGGCGGGAGGGGGGTGGGGGTGAGGAATGAGGGGTGCGCGGAGGAGGGTCGGGTGGGTGGGGTGTGGGGCTGAAGTGGGGGGAGAGGGGGGGGGAGGGATTGGGGTGAGAGGCGATGGGGGCGGGGGGATGGGGGTATAAGAAAGGAGGGGTGGGGAGTGGTGGTTGGGAGAGGAGGGGGGGGGTTGGGGGGGTGGAGGGTGGGGTGTGAGTGGGGGGGGGGGGGGTGGAGGGGGGGGGCTGTGGTGGGGGTGGTGGGGTTGTGGGGGTGGGGGGGGGTGGGGGGGTGTGTGGGGGGGGGTGGCTGCTCTTGCTGCTTTCCACATCCAGGTTTATCGGACAATGTGCACAAATACACCCGACTTCTTTTTTTATTAAACAACACGGTGTGGGTGTGTACATTTAGTTCAGCCGAAAATGCGAAATTGAAGGGGAAAAATAATAGGACGTGTAATTATTTGATTCAAAAACAGAAGACGAATCAAAAAAATCGTATTCATGTCAAACTCAGGGGTTTTCAAAAACAGTGAGGATGTAAAAATCGCTTATTTGAAAAAAATGGAAGCTTAATAATTATAATAAAAAATAATTGATATGCATATCAACTAGGATGAAAAAACCTGTAACAGAAAAACAATACTATTCAGAGAACCAATGTTAAGTATACTGACTTTTTTGCATCGTTCTGGTAATTCTTGCTGTTACAGTTTTGCGAAATTGATGGAAATCTGTACTTGACAAAAATTTTGTAAGTGAAGTATGACATTATGCCCATGAAACAATACAGTGGGAACAAATGAAAATGAAATCACAGCCTTTACACAAGACAGAATTCCATTTACTTAAATATTCTTATAGCGGTCTAATTATAGGGACTGCGAGCCAAAGTCGCATTCTCCTGTAATGCCATTATAGTGATTTCTTTCTACCCACCACACTAATTAATTTCCCTTACATTAGCCCACAAACAATGATGTTTTTTTCTGTCTTAATTCATTGAAATGCAGGACCACTGACTGATACTAAACATCACGGGTTATTCTAGTAACATGAGACTCACAGGGGGCATAGAGGCTTGAACACAACTGTCAGAGTGTTGGTCTGTAATACTGTTAAGTGTTTGAAAACTCTGGATTTGAGTTGGAAGGTTTTTTTTATTTCGCACACAGGTCCCAAGATATGTGCTTCCAATGTTTAAATAGTGACTATAATCAATATACTTGTACCGTAATTACCTACTGAATGTTGAAAGAGGGTAGATTAACAAAATTATACGAATTAAAGTCGTGCAGTATCCACCCTGGATGGATACTCTATAGTGCTTTTCATCAGTGCATGTCGGGGTGTATATTCAAGGGCAACACAGCATTAAATTGCGATATTGAGTGAAAGAAGTCGGCCATACAAATGCGTATGTTCAAGCCGCATTTACATGACATGAGAAAAATACTGCCTGTGTTGACATTTACCGACTCGCGGGTACAATCATTTCTGATAATCCTAACAAAGCACATATTGCTTGATAAAAACCGAAGTCAGTGAACTTTCTAAAGAAATGCGTATTAAGGAACCTTTAAGAGCATCTTGAACAGACAAACCGGGTTGTCTGAATTGGCTCAAAAGTCATACAGGATTCTTTGGACCAATCCAGCAGGTAGTATCATGGGTTAAGGATGTCGCTAATGGCCGTGAGGTCGACACCAAAATGCAGTGTGCAACAAACAAAACAATTTTCTGTTCAAATTTTTCTATGCCCAATAAATTCTACCACCCCAAAATACGTTTACAGCTCAGGGAGGAGGGGGGTCTCACATGGGGAGGTAGTAAGGGTATGTGCCAGCCATTAGACCCTCATTTCAGGCCTTTTAGTTACTGTGACCCTATTGTAGGACCATACAGACCATTAATTTGCCATGTCCCAAAGCCATTTATACCAATTCTTGGAAAAACACCTCAAAAAGTAGCTGAAAGGAGGTAAATTGCGGCTTATTTTGGAAATTTATGAAAACGCGTTTAAGATATTTTGGGCCTCAATCAGCTATGGATGCCTCAATTTTTGAAAGCTGGAGAGCACATACCCACCCAAAATAAAAGTGAGACCCCTTCCCAGTATATGGTCAGTGTTCGATTTACCACCTGCACATATGCAGGCGACTTTGATTCTGTGCAGGTAACTTCCACAAGAAACCTGGCACACGTGCCATGTAAACTTTAGGCCAAAAAATGGGCCTTCTCATTTTGAATCTAAATAAGTGGTAATAAGGGGGATCTAGATTTTGGGAATCCAGTGACGAAGACAGGCAAGGTTTTAGGCAGAGAAATAGGGGTAATAGTTCTTAGTTTAAAAATGATAATAAATAATGGTTTAAATTGTGTGCAGGTGCTTCCATTGTGCAGGTAGGTTTTCTATGTTACTCACAAGTGCAAGTAATTTTCTTTTCTGGTAAATGAACCATGGATATGGTCATTGACATTTTGAATTGAACCTGTGTCCGACACAAAGGGCCTTACAATAAATGATGTCACACCTTATTGTGGAAGTAAGACTAAGGCCAGGTAACCCCTAAAGGTTCAACGGTACTTATTCTAAGATGTAATCTTGCCACGGGTATTATTATTATCTCGTCAAAATCCATGTATATGGTTATTTGTTCCCTCGGGATTTAAAAAACAACAGAAAAAATCTCAATTTTTTTTGCTCTATGAATAGGTTCAAACGTAACGTTAATGACATAATTCTCCTGCGCAATCTTGACAATGGTAACCGATTACTGCAATATCCATGTAATCCCATCAATTGGCTACTATTTAATTGGTGTGAGAGTAATGCTCGCTTGCAGTGTTTTGGAATAGGTAAAACGCATATTGGAAGACAACCATTTAGATGATGTCCATCCTAACACCGATGTATAATAACCTAGTTCTGAAGATTGATTTCTTGTAAGCCCGTACGGTCTGTGCAAATCTCCCATTATTGGGCCTTTGTAGGCTTGGAAAGGATACTTCATCTTATAATGAACACTTGATGCCATGATGATGGTCGTCAATTCTTAAGGCAGGCATGTGTTTGTACATTCAAAAATGTATAGTTTAATCCACACACATAGAAGACAGTATCAGAGACTAGGGAATAGACTCAAAGGGACATAGGCCAAGACAGTAGGTGTTTTTCTATGAGCAATATTTTCCGGAAAACCCGGAAAAGATAAAACTGGTTAATAGAAACTGACCACTCTGGTTTTGTACTTTCACTTGGGGAAATTCTCTCTGGTAAACATCCTTGCTTTTGAAGGATTTTACCTGAGAACATACGGATCACGGAAATAGAAAAAAGGGGATCTCGCCTGCAGTTGAGAACCAGAAAGGCTGGTCACTGAAGCATACAGCGTGGCTTACCATTTAGATCAATAACAATGATTTGGTGATCGAGCAGCGAAACGATTGGAGTGCCATAAATATGCCGGCTGGTAGGCTAGCATGGTAAGTAGTGGAAACTAACAAGAATCTCCATAACTGGGACGTCAGATTTAGGCGAAATATGTGTATCAACAACATAAAGGAAAGCCTGCGATATAAACCTAAGGCCATAGACAGAACGCACTATATTCCTGGGGTCATTCACAAGTACTGCGAATCTGACCTGTGAGGATCTCTACCCAAACAAAATTTCAATTGGTTCACTGAGTCGGCTATTTTCATAAATGCTTGCTCCAGTACAAATTACCCTCTCTCCGCTACTGTACACATTACCGGGCAATATCTTAACGCGTAAACTACTGGGTGTCATAGAAAAACCTAAATGCTCCTGGCATGAAATCCCACATGGCAGTTACACATAGAGACAATGTACTAAGTGACATTTCTATTACAGCCCTACAACCTATCTCAGTGGGTTGCACTGTCGGAAGATAGTAAGTTTTTCGACAAGTATGGCTCAGTGCACGGTTTAATTCACTCAATTTCACTGCCCAAAGGGGTATGTAGCCCTATCAGATGGGCCCAAAAACTCAATTTTATGCACCGAATAATAGCCATAATCCGGTATCACACCAAGTTCAGTGCACATTGAACTATATTCACCGATCCACACTAAGTTCGCAAAGACTCAGTATTTGGTCTGTTGGCAAGTAGAAAATAGCCTCCATCTCAGACACCGAGTGCTTGCATCTCTTGATCTCCACGGGCGAACAACTCAAGGCAAACTTTTGGCCAACACACCTAGATTTTTAGGGGGAGATGCTTGGTATGATATTTGTGGCAAACTTGGTGTGTTGACATACCAAATCTGTCTCCACTGTCCAGGCTAAGTTGTTAAGCCTTGTGTGGACATGACTAATGTAGTTGCTGGAAAAGTGAATTCAGCTCTGTGTACTGTGCAGAATGGATCTCCCTTCATCAAGTTCATGGGATCTCCCAAGGTGATATAAATCAATCCCATACTGCTTTGGTCTCCACCCATGTCAGTAAATGGGTATGAACATAGGAGGGCGAGTTGAAGAGCATGGCTGTTTTGGCATTACTAAATTCTCTTAGTACTACTAAATTCTCTTAGTACTTCTCACTTTGCATACAAAGCCATCCTGTTTATCTATTTCCTGTTACATCAATACTTCCACTACAAATATGGCTACTATCTATGACCTTGGGTCTGTAGGCCCTCTTTCTTTGTCCTCCCATATCCCTTAGTATTGGCTCAGGTATTGGGCATTTTCTTAAGGTGACCCATTTTTCTCTGACACACTTATGAATTGGAACCCTAGCCCTAACACCATTCACTATGTTTTGCAAGTAATTACTACATACCACACACTACCACAGGCCCTAGGATGGTACACTACCAATTATCACAAGGTACCACAACTGATGTGCACAATAAACACCTCAGTACCACAGAATACCACAGTGACTGATGGCTGATGTGTTGAACATCCAATTACCATAATTTGCCACAAAATTGCCATGTGTGGTATCCTGTGATAATCGGTTGTTTGGGTTAAAAAAAATAAGCCACACAGTGTCCAAATTCATAAGTGTGTCAGAAAGAAGTGGGTTACCTTACAGAAACACCCCATACTGTGAATGAAATAAATCTTTAAATTGACCATTGAAAATTGTTAATATTTTTCCACCACCTGTTTACTGCATAGTGTAGCCTTCTATAATAACATACCCTACTGGTACCCATTATTTTAAAAAGCTGATTTTAAGCATCAATTTCATATACCTATTTCTCAATGCTAACTTTCATTGTATGATCCATTTCTCTGGCCACAATTTAGCTCAATACCAATACAGTAAGTACCATTAGCATGTGAAGTATTTGGAGTGAATGGACTTATTCAAAACACTTCTTTGCAAGTAGGTTGGTACCAGTAACAAAACAAATCACTGAGGCTTTGCAAACTAACAATGAGATATATAGCCCTAACTGGAAAAGCTTTTTTGATTGCAGAGTAATTGTTAGTTTATATGTGTGTGCAAAGAAAGAAAAATTCAAAGTGTGACAATTTTATCTTCTGGCGTAGACATATAGAGGATTGTCATACAAATTGAACAGAGTTAATCAATGCAAAAGGTTTGCCCTGTGAATTAGCCGATGGACTGAATGGTAAATAAGTTATACAACAACAGTCCTGAACTGAAAGGTGCAGCCTGCAGGCACCTACCAGCATGTATTATGCTGCGCATTACGTACAAGTCACCACAACCATTATTCATCAATAAAATCAGCATGTAAATCTGGGCACGACCATCAGAAGTGCCCAGCACCTACAATTCCTCCTTATTCGAATGCACCTTAGATTCAAAAGTCCTTAGAAATATGAATTCTGCCTCATATGAAACCAAACATATGCTCAATTGACACTTATTTAGGATGATGCAGTCAGCTACTGGCTACAATGTAGTTCTAATATATTTAAACCTGTCTTATTTCATTTAAGAACTCCACCCATAATTTCAAGGCTGTCAAATCCACTACATTTTTATGTAACACACCAAATGTATAATCTTTACAGACTGCAAAATAACCCAAAACTTAAATAAACTGACAAGAACTGCTCAGCAACTTTAAAGCATGGCAAGAACCCTCTCTTGCTTTTAATCTTTTACCTTTTCCTTTTGACCCAGACCTTTTTCACTTTTCTTGTGAGAAAATTTGTCACATTCTCTTAAAAATTGGTTATAAATACAGCTAAGCTAAATAAAAATCTCATAAAAGTCGGTTTTCAGATGCTGACAGCCTGTAAGCGCTTTACTACCTATGTAAATTCTATATTTTCTCCCATCAGAACTGTACTTGAAATCACATTGCTCTACCATATTTTTCCCAATAATACCTTTGTTTTACCTTGCACATAACATTGTAATATCACTGCAGACTATTCGTGCTCTCTCAAAAGATACCGCGACATTGATTGAAGCTGACTCAGCGGTGCAATGGATGTTGAATTACCCTAATCAGCATTATGGATGTAATATGAAAGTGTCGTTCCGGAATTATAATAAATGCCTATGAAATGAAGATTTATGGTCTTAATGGTACCGTTGTGACTGGTATCAATGATAATGTGGGTGTCTTTATTAGTAATCAGAGATGTCAGCAGGCCTCTACAGACTCAATACTGCCTGGGTCTAGGGCACAATGTCACTAGGTCTGGAAAATGATGCTCTCCTAGAAGAGAACCAGCTATATGGTTAATTACTCCGGAAATTAATGAGATATGCCAACTATACATTTCATGTCCTACCTATCAGCAGTTCAAGTAAATTAGAATTATCTCAAGAAGGTAGAATTAAATCAATAGATTCAATATACATTCCATGAAACCAAAAGGCAAGCAAGACAGGAAACATTATACCATTACAGGTTGGATAAAATGCAGCACTTAAACAAAATTTCATGCAGTTTTAATAATCTGTTACTGGAGCATGTATTTTTAACAGGATTTTTGTTCAGTGATGTTTCTGATGTCAGCTTGGTGATGATTCTGACAGCAACAAAATCCCATGATGCATTTCACCCCCACTGCAATTTTCATCACTGCTGTGATGAATGACAGGATACATGCAGGTTCAGTGTATGACAAAGTAAAGTGGCAGGATTTGAACTAGCTACCCTACATTTGAAGTCACCTAGATTGAGGCCAATCCAAATTGACCACTTGGGAAATTCTCAGACATGGCAAAATATTAGGTAAATATAGCCTATATTTCATTGGATTTATTACTTTGTTAGCAGAGGGTATTAAGAGTGTAAGTGCAAGATTTTGAATGGAACTTTTGAACTTCGGGTTTTACATGTTTTAAGGGCATAATGAAATGGCAATATGTAAATGTGAAAGTTTCATGTTTACAGCACTAACAAGGAAAGCTACAGCAATATGATGTTGTGCAAAGCAAGGAAATATGAAGTTATTACCATGATGCAGGTCCAGAAAAACTATTTCCAGGGGAAAGCAAACCTTTCCAGCATATTTTATTCTTATGTATTTCTTTATTTGAAAAAAATATGAATTGTCAAAGAATGTATTGGTTCACTTAGAAGTGACAGCAGCAGCAGGGAGTTTTGTCTATTTCAATAGATGAAAACAGAGTGGTTTAGAAAAGATTCCTGTATTGAACAGAATATCTGAATCATGAGAAATTTCAAACCAGCAAAGCCAAGTTTCAGTATTCTATACTTATTTTTTTTTTTTTTTTTTTTTCTGACGGCGGGGTAATTTTGGTGAAAATTTGACTGCAGCAATTAAAATAATACTGAAAAAAATTTAGTAGGGTTTGCTGACGTGTAAACGTGTAGTGAATTTTCTAAACGTTTAGTGACACTTCCGTTCGTGTAAACGTGTAAACGTTTAAACGTCCCAGCACTAGATGCAGGTCCGGAAAAATTATTTCCAGGGGAAAGCAAACCTTTCCAGCATATTTTATTCTTATGTATTTCTTTATTTGAAAAAAAATATGAATTGTCAAAGAATGTATTGGTTCACTTAGAAGTGACAGCAGCAGCAGGGAGTTTAGTCTACTTCAATAGATGAAAACAGAGTGGTTTAGAAAAGATTCCTGCATTGAACAGAATATCTGAATGATGAGAAATTTCATACCAGCAAAGCCAAGTTTCAGTATTCTATACTTATTAATCGAAATCCTTTGGATCGTAATTAAAATACGCCCACAGTCCTTGAAGTAACACCACGACAATGCATACGGGTTATACATACGGTCAAGCATACGCAGCACATCAGATGCGCATATTTTGACACAAAAACAGTCCAAGGTATTATGACCATGATTATAGTCTAACAAATGAACTAACCAGTCCTATGATGCCCCTTTTCCTACTTTCTATACCTTGGAGATTACTCCCTGTATCTTAAGATGCAAGAATTGCCTCCCAACCAAATCAACAGCAAGCAGCAAAGTCAACCCACACAACTTACTCACACACAAATAAAAACATGAGCAGGCTATTTTGACCACTTTTAATTTGCCTAGTTTTAGGAGTTTAATTTACAGAATTCCAGTGGGAAGAGCTCCTATTAAGGACAGTGGGCAACAAGGTAATAACACAGAAATACAGTGAAGGTCAACAGGCTATAATTATGGCCAGTTCTCTGCTTTTTTACATGGCCCTGACAGAAAATTTGCTAATACACGATTCACTTTGGGAACTGAATCTGTCTGCTACTTATTTGACCAATTCTGCAAATGTATGCATTAATCCTGTTACCAATAAATTGTGGAGTATCATCATAATACTGGTACAGTAACAATTGATGTTTATAAACAGGGTACATAAATAGCTTGAGATTACAGGAAATCGCTATCAATGGTAATTACACGAATGCAATGGGACACACCGACTGGAATTATAGCTTTTGCATCCCCTAGTGAGATAGAAGCGTGCCACTTGCATTGATCTCCGAGAGCAAAATTTCCACTGGGAAATTTTGTCCACCTGTGTAATGCTTAGTACCCGATCCTCAATGTATATAATTCGAGTGTAGAAAACTGCATGTTTCCTGGCAGTGCACGCTACGTTATCTCTATTGCACACATAGAGCAGCCATCTCTTGTAAACAAGATAAAATTTGCGTGAATGGCAGGAATCTAAGGCATGTTCACGGCAGCTGCGTGCTTGGACTGCTCGCCTGCCTCTGAGGTTATGAGCTATACATTCCAGACCATCAGGGTCTGATCAAAATGTAAATGCAGAATCTGGGAGTCGAGACTAGTGATGGCTTATTACTTACAGCTCCCATACTGAATTCTGCTATTCTATGTTGGCCTAGCTGTTGTTGGCAATACCGCAGGAAGACAAACAATAATGCTTATCCTGTACTTTGCACTTCATCTCATGTACCTCTAACCTCTACCAGTATGATTATCTGCATTTTAAACATTCTCTTCTTTCTCTTTAGAGCCTCAACACTACTTACACAAAATTTTCAAATTAAGTCAATAAATTATTGATAAGCTTGAGGATAAAAAAATTAAACTCTTAACATTCCAGAAATTTCACACAGGTGAAAGCTCTCATGGAGCACTGTAGGTGTGTTCAGACGGTGGCCTACTTTCGAAAGTAGCGTTACCAACGAAAAATTCATTTAATCCTCATTAGCGCCTCTTAACAACGACGCACGTCCACATGGAACTTAACAACGATACCCTTCCAAAGTTACCAGCAAGCGGCCTTCATTCTGTCATTGGTAAATAGCGGAAGTAGCGCGCCGCTCGTGCTGACTTTACGGTTAATTGCTTGGAACCCCGCGAAATCTCAACCCATTGTAACAATGCCAAAATGGAATCCTCAAGCAGGAGTGTGTTTTTAAAAGCGATATTTTGGCTTCTGTTTTTCGTTATTACTCATCGACAGAGGATTTGGCAGTAACGCTGTTTATGCCGATTATCATTCCCCCTACACCAATCAGTGAGAAGCGATCCAGCTCCAAACATGACATCATCAAAAACAAATGCATCATCAACGAAATGTAGTTCCTCGCCACAGAGACTATTACGTGCAGTGTCCGGTTTACGGCACATTTTGATTCGCACTTGCTGTGATTAAATCACGATTACTCACTTAATACAAATCATATAAAGTTCTAATCTCGCACAAATAACAATGAATATGTAATTATTTAGATTGAATACCGATCGAATTAATTCTCTCTCAATAAAAATTATGTTTTGATTTCTTTTTCAACAAATTCTTGGCACCTACGCCGTGTAAATGCATAGCCAACATGGGACACGAGGCTGTTTGTCAATGGTCACGTGATCGCAAAAAAGGGAAATCCCTATTTGAGTTGTCTTCAACTCAATTTTATCTTGCACGGTGGGTTCCTTCCAGATCTTGATTAACGCTTGTATCGCTCTCTCGGACCAGTTTGCGTTCCGTGTTCGCTTGTTTTTCGGGGCTGTACTACTAAATGATGCCCAATGATGATGCCATTATCAAAATAAATTGG
>JAMKCH010019921.1:0-41309 GCA_023653785.1 Ophioderma brevispina | reverse complement strand
CCGATTTCCGGTCCACAGACTCCCATTTTAATCCTATTTAGTTCCAGAGACCCCACATAACTACTCAAATACAAGCTATTATAGAGTAACTAGCAATGTACACCTAACCTGTTATAGTCATAGTATTTTTGTGTGCTGTGACCATTGTAATGGAAAGTCCACTTGGCGGCCCTTTTGGCTCCATTTTCGGCGCCATTTTGAATTCCACTTTATATTTCAAACACGTGAATAAAATTATTTAGGTACTCGATTTTTTCATTATCATCGGAACTCATTGAACCTCTCGCAATTACGCTTATACTCTTGTTTTTTAGCATTTTAGTAAAAAACTCTATTTCGCAGCCATTTTGACGCCATCTTGATTTTAAAAATGTGAATGAAATTATTTTTTTTAGGCGTCAGATTGTAGTCACTATCACCTGAGACTTTCATCGCATTGGATCTCTTGACACTCCTTTTTAATAACTTGTTTAATACGTTTTAGTGAAAAACACTATTCTGGCGCCATTTTGGACGCCATTTTGATTTAAACATGTGAAGAATTAGCACAGATTGTTAATTAATGATCTAATATGTTGATCCAGTTGATTTTTCTTGACAAGGTGTTTAATATCGTTGTTTTATTCATTTTAGTGCAAAATTGATTTTTTAGTTTTTTTCTTTTTTGGACGCCATCTTGACTAAACCCCCTTGGTCCACTTTTACATTTTGGGAACAGCCTGATTATTTTTTTGGGGTCATAAAAGGCACTAACAAATTGGTTTGGTTTAGTTCTGGGGGGTGCCAAGGAGGTGGTCCTGGCTCCCTAGTCTATGTTTTTTCTCGTAGGATTCAATACCAAAGTGATGTAACCAGTTTGGGCTGGGGCCCTCTTGTGTTGTAGTGAAGACGGCATCGAGTGACTGTGGTTTGTAATCTTAATGCGGTCCTGGTCCCATAGGATGCTCCTGTGTAGCAGGCTATATGGGACTCAACTGCAAAGAAGTTCAGAAGGTTTGATGACTACAGCTTTAATCTCGAGAAGAACTTTGAATTCATTCAATACCAATATATTTTATAAAAATATGATGCTTAATAATGCGGTGTACCAATTGAGAAATTCGTAAATCTACATTCACTGTAGTAAATGTTTTGTAAATTTACACATTTGTTGCTATTTTTTGAGGTCAATGGACACTTTTTTTCATGTTTAATCGTGTATGGTTTGATAATTTGCATATTAATATAATAAGTATATTAGGTGTTTCTAAACGTAAAATGTGTTTTCTCCAATTTAAATTTTAACCGTATACTTTGATTATAATCCTAACATGCTAACTCAGCACGTGTTCGTGTTCATACACTTGTCCTATGGGAAGATTTGGTGCGAATTGTGAGCTAACATGTCATTGCAGCGATTCTTTCCTGGAACAGCCCGTTTGTAACAGAGTTAATTTATTCTGCTACCATAAGACGGCTCGGCGTCAAGGCACTGGTGGAAGATTCCTCAAACATACTACGCATTATCGGACCCTCATTGGCATACAACAGTAATACCGTTTTATTTCAATTCAGCTCCAATATAAATCAGGCATAAAATAATATACTGCCAACCCAAACTCAAAAACAAAAAGATGTGGCCTCATTAAAAGACCAAACTCAAGTGAATATGGGTTATGCCAGAAGAACACATGCATTGACCCTGGCTCTAATAGCTGATTTGTTCGAGGTCAACAGAATTAATGAGGCTTGGGCTCTATTTGACTGGCTCAGCCAGACCAAACGGATGCAGTGCCATGGTACCCTAAACACCTGCCACACAACAGGCTGCATAGACTTTAATGCTAGCCTTGCACACAATCTTTTACTAGCCTTGTATACACACTTCTTCCTTTTATGACAACTTTATCCCTAACAGTAATATTCCCCTTTCAGAATAGTGTCCTCAATAGACATTTCACTGAAATTTTTTATTACCCATCCAAAAATTACTTTAGTAAATTTCAACTTTAACTTTCCTAGGTTTTTCTCTGTAATCATTTACTACTAAATTATATCAATTACAACTGCTCAATTAGCCTTCTGCTCCCAATAAAATATATACTCATCCCTTATGCTGTATGTAGCAACCCATCAAAATTGACAACCTTACCTTTCAACCCCCCAAAATGGTATAAAGAGTCGCTTAAAATTGCCAAGTTCCACCACAAATACTATGCCCCTCGAAACAACGAAAATATAACATTACTCACACAATTTTTTTAACCATATATGCCACGTTTTCTTTGCTTTATCAGAACATCCAATGAGTTTGAAAGCTTTACAAGCAGCCATCAGGGACTGATTGAATTTTGCCAGTATATGCGCAATATTCAAATCAAATCCCATTTTTTTTTTTATCATATTATTTTAAACTTAAAAAACCTCAAAAATTTAGTATCAATTACATAAGCAGATTCAAACGTTTAGTATTTACACCCCTCATCAAATCAATAAATACAACCACTTGGGTTCTCAAAGTTTTGTAGTCAATGATAACCGTCATACTTGCAAATTCAATTCTGATACAACTGAAGTTTTGAATTATTTACAATCAAGTTGATCTTCTAGTCTGAAATAGTTCCTGTAATTGCTTGCATCGCATGGGTTTCCTTGAGTTTTTTCTTCTCACGATCATCTTCACACTTGATCAATTCAACAATCAAATAATCCCCCTTAATTCCATCTCAATGATAAATCATTTCATAGTTTACATTACTGCAATGTTTTATATCAATCATAACTCACCTTACTGGAGCGCTCAATGTTCTACCATACCCTAGACCGTTGTTAGGGGAACAATATATTCTTTGAGCTTGCCTGCATGCTATCACGTCCAAATATCTGGTGCTTTTTGAGCTTCTGCTCACAAATGGTAACCTGCGCTCCTGGGGATCCAGAAGAGAACTTGGGTTGAGAAGGGATGCGCCTTCTATTTCTGTTATGCAAATTACTATCAAGCTCGCGCTGCCGCCGCCAACAGCGTCTCAAGTGGACTATTCTCTCTACTGATTTTGGTTTCAGCCTGTACAGGAACATTACATTCTACATCTTCCCGCATTTGTGGATTATCTGAACTACCTTGATATGCAGCTTTAACCTATTGTAGTGTAACACTTTAGGTACAGCTCGTTAAGATTGTTTTCAAACAATCTGATCATTGAGACATCGTTTCATAGTTTGCAACGCAAAGGGCCCAATCCCTAGGAGCCAATTTATTCCTTGCACTCTGGATTGGGTCAAATATACGCATTGACCCCCTTGAAAGGTTTAAACCTGGACCTTTTTATCATACTGCCGTTGTCTGTCGCGAGAGTGCCTGTTTTGGTATGACTTCGAACTATATGAGATGCACTTTTAAATCGTTTTTCCAATTGTGGCTGCACTGCATATATATTGGCGAATCAACTCTGATCAAAACACCGAACATTACATGTGCTGGCAATCTAGGATCGCGAACATATGTCAAGTAACATGGGCTAAAATCCTGTAGATGAATGCCCAGTTGTGTGTAAGCAAATTCAAGTTTGAGGAATCAAGTCCTTCACCTGGAGTAGCAATAGATTCCTTACTATTTTGTGCACGAAGGTACGATTTTGTCGTTCCACTTGCCCATCGCAATTCCGGATGTCCGGACTTGTTCGTACTTATGTATTCCAAATTTCCTACACAATGTTTTGAACTACTTCCGATTCAAACGAGCACCTTGATCACTAATCATGTTCTGGTACAGAATTTTGAGGACATGTCATTTGTTGAACTGCAATGCTGCACGGCCTCAGCAGGTTTTGCTAGCAGGGATACAAATTAATGTCGTTGTTTAAATAATCAATACAACAGCAAATACAACCGATTACTTTAGAAGTAAAGACCGAATTCACATAGCCTGCTGCAATTGTGTATAAAACGTTCTTTTGCATTGCATGGATGTCAAAGGACGCCCAGTAATCTAGGAACTGGATTCTTGCTGTTACAACATCTCACCCTTTTGACAAAAATCGGTTAATCACGAGACATATAAGGCCAATAGAAAGATGGAAGAGCTTTAAACAGTCTTCTCTACACAAAATGTCTACATGGGTGTACCAGGCAGTTGTACAGGAGAACTTCTGGAACAAGAGTGGTAGGAATAACAGCCTGGAAAGTACAAGGTTTAGCCCGTAAATCTATGCTCTTCCCCAAGATTCCGTTGCGAATCACTATTACTTATAGACTCCGTCATATCGCTTCATGATTGGATCTTACAAGTAAACTGAGCATGAGTAGGGTTTATTTTCTGTAACCAAAAAATACTTCACTAAAACTTTGGATTCTTCTTGTTGGAGTTTCTTAAGGCGATCAACATCAATGGTCAATAGGAAAATGTATCGCTACATGTCTGATGTTTTAGTTAATTGCTCCCATCTTTGGCATTTCAGCATCCTTAAGCATAGATTTCCTGTAATCCGTACATTTACATGACTGTCTTACACTACTTTTTGTGTACTCTTATTGCCACTAGGCAAAATAGTAGAAATTTAACAAATTGGATGCTTTCTACAACAAGTTCCTTTCTTGCTGATCTGTTTTACTCCCTCTGATACTTGATCGGATGCCTTGTTTAATCTAACGGGACCTGCATCTTCATTTGCATGTGCTGAGCCTGCACCTACACAATATCCAATCTATGGATCGATTTCCAAAGCCCATCTAGCACGCCGACCCCGTAGGACGTTATCAATCGGCTCCTACGACTACCACAGGCCTTGTGATCTTTTACTATCTGAAAAGGCGAGTTCAGTAAATAATGTTTGAATGGTCTGATGACTGTCGACAATTGCCCAAAGTTCCTTCGTATGTGGACCATCGTCGCTCTGGTTTTAGTAAGCCTATGGGCTACATATGCCAATAACACGCTCTTTGTTAGCGTTACGGTCTTTGAGCACAGAGCCCCAGGCTAAGATTGATGCATCTACATTCAGTAAAGGGATTCAAAATTGTGATAATTCAAGAATTGGTGGTTCAATCAATGCTCTGCGAAGAGTTGAAATGCATTTTCACAATCATATTCCAAGGATGACCATCCTTCCTTGTCAGATCTAATAGTGGTTTGGGACATTTTAGCATATATCTTTAATTACCCGTGACTATAAAATCCTGTCTCCTAGCCACCTCGTACCGAAGAGACATTGGTGGGACTCGGCCAATTTAAAACTTTCTCTGTATTTGCTTCATCAGGTTAATGCCAATTTAAAACCTTATGACCTAAGAAAGTGACTTTTTACAGAAAAATTTCATTAGATGGTGTGGCTTTCAACCCGCTTTCCGGAGACCTCAAACACTTCCCTGTCCAGTAACCACTTTACTTCAAGTTTTTCCCCAAAGACTATGACTATCATCGATTATAAGCAACTCGCGTCCAAGTCATTCCACTGAAACAAGTTCTACCAGGCGTTGAAAAGTGCTACTGGAATTTTTCAATCCATTGGGCATGAACTTCACTGATGACAATCCACGCCCGTGCTAAATGCCGTCTTTTCCTATCATCTGATGCATTTTTAACCTGCCAAAAACCGCTTGCCAGGTCATTTGTACTGAAATAACCAATTATCTCGCAGTGGGCATCGATTGAATGTCTATCTTGAAAGATGCAATCATCAAGTGTGATATGGATGCAATGTCTTGCGATAATCAACAACAAAACGCCATTGACCCGAACACTTTTTCTTGACTAAAAGAGCTTGGGCAGCATAACTTGAACATGATGACACCCCACAGGCTCAATCAGATCATCTTTCCAACATTTGTTTCTACATTTTTTCTCATTTCATCACGCATTTTTGGTGAAGTGCTATATGCACGATGTCTACTGGATGAGAATTTCCAGTATTACTTCTATGACAAAACCATCATTCTACCATAATCTCTAGGATACTACGCCCACATCACTATATTTCTGATAATAAATTGTAACTCTTTCCTTTTGTTGGGGAGACAAATCCTAAATTGAGACACACGTCAATGGAGAGGTAGTGTAGAGAATAGTTTCTTTCCAATTTCACATATTTCATGGTTTCACCCTCTAAAGCAACTTCATATGTTTCACCTTTCTGACCAATAGCAAGATGAATCTACCTAAAGATCATCTTCGTATGAGTACTAACAGCTGGCGTACATCATAACTCAAAAATTGGTATAAGACCATGTGCCAACCGTTGTCAAAGTACATTCTGGTAAATATCCAAAATCAGAATCTCCGGTTCAAATATTCCTACCTATCATGTGCACTAGCGAATTTTTGCCCAACTCACTTTCAATTGATATTCCTTTCACAATTTGGTGGAATTTGTATAGTTTCAGCTGATACAGCATTACAAGATAGTGGACAAATTGATCTGCTTTAGAAAAAGAACTTCTATATCTCACTTCACTTATAATTTTGTCAAGTCTAAGACTGCGATTGTTCACCATTAAAAAATCCCATCCCACAACAAACATTGAATGTTTTAATATGCGAGCAACAGAAAACGATTGTTGGAATGTCTCCCCCCCTTTGTTCCATAGTTACAAGTAATACAAAGTGAGCTAAATGTTTAATGGTCTCCCTCTACAGAACTGACTGACTGATCAATGACAGGCGTTAATCTTCCTTCGTTTTTAAATTCCTAATATCATGTACAAGTCTCACTAATCAATGAACGTCTGACTCCTGTATCTACAAAGCTTGAAGGGAAAAATGTTTTCTACTTGAAACTTGGATATAAGGGCAAGGGGGAGTGTAAGTTGTTTTAATGGTCTTTCTTTTGGATATGTATATTCTCCCTACATACATTCTGAAACAGTATCTGACTTTTTCCAGCCTTGTGTTGGCGATCGATCCGCTTCGTCAACCCGTACTCGTTTCCCGAATTCATCCACGTGAACTCTCTAGAACCCTAGAATCTGAAACACCTGGATGCCAATTTTACCCTGAACTGGGGAATACCTACGTTGGTCTAGTTCCTACGATCTGATGATTTTGATCTAGAGACCTGAATCAGGAGAACTATTTCATAATATGTCCTATAAGGTCTGTACCCTGGAGCCCATTTCTATAATTTGTCCGACTATTGGTAGGGGAATCGATTTCTAACCACTGACGATCTCTAGGATAGCGATAATCAAAATCCCTATTTCTGTAAAACCGAGCTCTAATCAGATTCATAAGCCATATCCTTCCTAATGATCTCTTCTACTTCGCCTATCCACCTCAGGGCTTCTACCTCTCCTAGCTCTAGAGCGTGGAAATATGACCTCATATTGGGTATATGCCTATGTTGAGATTCCGATTTTTCCCTTGATCTATCATGACTATGACATATGTTTCATTGGCCTACTATGTATAAAGCTGTTTTACAAAACTGTCCCCCAATTTTTACATTCAAATAGATAGTTGTGACACCAACATTGAAATATCAGAACCAGACTGCAATCCTGTGTTTTCGATGGAGGATCTTTCACGCACCTCCGTATCTCTGAAATTTTATCTGAGTGATTGAGTCATATTCTGAGCAAACTCTAACCTATTTGCTATTGTCACTCTGCTTCTTTTCCAAAGTTTGGGGACCGATGTTCTCTACCCGTAATCGTATAGCCGTTCCAATACCAAACTGAAGAAACCCCTACGCAATATTCTGGTCACGAATTGATGAGCACCATAGTCATATTCCCGCCAGCAAACGCATATTGACCATCTCCTAATGGTGCTGTCATATATTTCTATGGGTTCTTTTGGTAAACGCGGACGAGAAAGAGAAATCTCTATTGTACCATTTGATTTGGCCTGACCAAAAACATGACACAAGCCGCCTTAGCCACTTGAAAATCTTCACGTGTTGCTACTGGCAATTGGTCCCAAAAGCAAAAGCTTTTCCATCCAATCTATTGGGAAGGGCCATTTGCAAGAGTTGGAGCTCCTACGGGATAATTCTGTACAGCTATTTCAAGCTTGCGACACCACTGATTGAAATCTTATCTACATTCCCTTAAAAAAGGAGGTGGCAATAGGAATATCCCCCACTAGGACCTACGGGGATCTTCACCCCCCAGCCCCTGGACCTGGTCAGCATCTACCATGATTTTTGGAATGAGAATATTCAATGACAATATAAAATTTACCACTTGTTAAATACTAACATATACATAATTCACCATACACGTAAATTGTCCACTGCACTTACGCATACTTTGGCCCTTGAGCAATTTGAATCACAAACCTTTCCTCTTTACAGTTTTGACCTTTAAAAAAAAAAAATTCGTCAATTTTGTCACAAGCCCAAATATTTCGCACAATTCAAGGTGATGCACCCCAAATGTATATAACTGCCATAATTGGCTTTCAAACCTAAATTCAAAGCAAGATTAAAATCACATTCATCTTCACTTTTGGGGCACTATTATCATCGAATTCAATAACCAAGTTTTCTTCCAACTCGTATTAAAGAAAACAATGGCATTAATGTTCTAAGTCCCAATGATTTACTTTATCACCCACCAAAAGTCCAACTACTTCAAAATCTGGCGATCTGGAATGTCTGCTTGATGTAGGACTTGCTTGAAGTAACTTGCTTGGTTCTACTGTTCCTGTTCACTCTAAACCCTTCAGCAAATTCGGATGTTCCCTTAAAGGTGAATGTGAATAGCCCAAAAGTCAATCAAATAAACGTTAAGTCCGACTGTTCAAATTTATTTCTTTCCATATCACGATGAGTTACTCACCTTACTTCACACCACCACAGCTTGCGAAACCATGTCCCTTCGCATACTGCAGTTAAAATACTTAAGTTCAGCTACACGAACACTTCTCAAGACTGCAAACTTACTGCCAAGTTCGCTGTCCCCGAGAAGAGAAGTACACTTCGTCACCAATAAACTTCAGTAACAACAAACAGCTGGCAGAAGCAAAAACTTCTGAAAAATCGATGCACTCTATCCGCCAACAGTCATCACCACCGCCCTAGGCACTCGAGAGACCGACAAATTCATTACCACCACGCAAGTTTCTCAACCTCATTGATCAGAATAATTGACGTCCCTTACTATCACGCCGATTGTTGTCCAAACTGCAAAGTCATATTTGTAGACAAGTCTTTCGAAGAGAATAACCACCGCCTGCCACCAATTGTAAAAGAGTTAATTTTTCTGCTACCATATGCGGGGCCTCGGCGCAATCACTGTTTGAGATTCACTCAACATAATACTCATCTGAACAACTCTTGGCATACACAGTAATAAGTTTTTATTTCAATTCAGCTCCAAGAGAAATCATGCAGTAAAATAATATAACTGGCCAACCCCAACTCAGGAAAACAAAATGATTGCAGCATGAAGACCACCTCAAGTGAAGATGGTATTCCAGAAGAACACATTCATTGCACCTGGGCTCGTAAGCTGATTGGTCGAGGTCACAGATAGGGGGCGGCTTGGGCTCTATTATGACTGGGATAAGCCAGACCAAGGAGGCGTGCCAGGTACCCTAAACACCTGCACACAAAATAGTCTGCAATATCTTTTAAAAGCTAGACTTGCACACAGTCTTTACTAGCCTTGTATTACACTTTCTTTTATGACAAAGAATTCTTCCCTACACGTGGTTGTTTGGGAGGTGTATGTGAGGGATGGCTTTGGCTATACTTTCTGCTTAGGTAAGAAAGGTGGAAATTGGTGTTGCAATTTACAATTGTAGTTTACAATAAATTGTAAAGTTAGGCCGTGGATAACCAACCTTATTGCAAAATATGCACTGATCACAGTTGTATATTATAAGACGTTATAAAATAATGTAGATTTTATTGCATAAGTATAATAAATTAGCATATCCTCCAATGTCAAATGCCTTCATGTTGGTGCAACCTTGCGTTGGGTTAGAAAATGATCTGTATAGTGAATTTGTGGTTATTTATCAGTTGAAAATGCCCGATCTTTACCCCTAAGGAAATGTGGTGGCTCTACGGCGGCATTCCACTACTACCAACATGTACTGTTTAGATCATTATAATTTCAGTAACCACTGAAGATCTTAATAAATATTTCAAAAATATTTGGAATACTGTGCGATGTCTCCAAGTCTTCAACATTTCAACCTTTTTATTTGCAGTAAAGCAAGTTTTTATTTTCAAACGATTTGTGACTGCACCGTGGCTTAACCATACGTTGACAATTTAACTTCTATTTATGTGCCATGTTGATAGTGAATGTCTTTATTCATGATTAACTTTTCCTGATCTCATGGGGGGGGGAGGGGAGGGAGCAGAAAGGAATTGAGGTGACTCCTTCCGCCCCCTCCTCTCCCCACCCACCACCCCATTCTCCGCTGGTTACGCCACTGCGTGCATTTCTAAGGAATGGTCATTTACTCGGGTTGAGAGAGGGTTCTCATAACTAAATATGACTGCTGATGTGACTAAAGAGTGAATTATCTTCCATGGACAGTTAGCCGTAATCTACATTGATCGAATCAGAAAAAAATGCACTTAATTTGCAGTATCAAAGGTCTAATGTCACAATTATAAATTTTACAGCACGATTTCATTTCCCGTTCTTTTTGATTCATTGCAAAGTCGGAAGTAAATAAGCTTAGAACATTAACGCAAAAAAAAAAACCAAACAAACGAGATAAATATTTCTATTCAATCTTTTAATTATTTGGTCTAACATTCGTTTTCTAACTGACGTATGCACCTAAGGTCCCTTAAATTTTTAGGGGGACTTATTTTTGCGTTATTTAGCTTTCTATCACTAGAATTTCATACGCTCATTCCCACCAGGCCAGTTCATTGGTTTGTACTTTGTATATACATTGACATGAACTGACCATTTGTGATCTGGGTATAATATATCATACCAAAAAACTCAGGTGTATTTTCTAAATACTAGTGGAATGAAGCTACTGTGAACTGTGTCCAAGAGTCTTGAGATTTTACTCGCTCAAGTGTATGTTGTTGTAGACATACAGAACAAAAGAAGTTTGTCAAGAAGTATCACGCTCAAACCCATCGATAGGAGGACAATGGAATGAATGAAATGTTACGTAGTGTTAAGTCACCCTCACGCTCTATGTACATGCACATTACAGATATGCAAAGGGCCTGGCGGCGATTATACAATTGAATGTGTTGCCGTAATTTATTTAGTTTTATTTGTTGCCCTGCGTTCATGTTTTAGCTTATTGACTTCAGTCCTATTATATAGACGAAAGAAATTAGAACCGTTTGTTGTCACTTGATAATGTGTTGGCTTTAGACTTCAACGGGAAGTGTGTGTGGTGTGGTACCCAAAAGTGATTTTTAACAACACAACTTTTGTGGGCAGAGCCAAATGTTGTCTCTCATCTTCAAACGTAAAATTAAAATTAGTCACCTAAAATGTTCAATCCCAAAGTAAGATGATCGGATTTTCCGGTTTCACGCAGTAAACATTGACACAGTAAAACAATGCCATAGGGATACCGTGTTTAACAAAGTAAAAAATGCGACTTGTTTAAAAAATGGTGCGCCTCAATCCGGTAAATCTCTGAGTCAGCCTTTAAGCATCCATTTCTAAGTAAAGTATGCAAACGAAATGCCTTGAATTGAAAGAGGGAACTGATTTTTTAGCTGCTGTGTTATTGTAGGCATACAGACAAAGGAAATTTTTCCAAGAATACAACTCTCAACGCCAACCAATATTAGGACATTGAAATGAATGGAATGTTACTAGTAAGTCACTCTCTTTGATCTTGTACATCACTTCCTGATGTAAGGGTCTGGCGTGCAATTGATACAATTGAATATATTAGCATAAAAGATGTCAAAGTGGTGTTTGTAGACCAGTTTTGAAGTTACCGAACAGATCCCGTGTAAGTACCCTTGTCCGGTGTACTCATAGTCCGGAACAATTGTAACAATAGGGCAGCTATTCATTTGACTCTTTAAACACACATTATTTTCACGCTTTATTTCCGTTACCGTCTATTGAGCCCCGGACTATGGCTACTACCGGACTATATCTGCCTTTCACACCGGTACTGTCCTTGCACTTTGTGATATGAAGAGACTCACGTACGATGGGGGGGGGTAGTTGCTGGGTGTGGTCCTGGCTCCCCTAGTACTATGTTTTTTCTCGTAGGATTCAATACAAAAGGTGATAGTAACCAGTTTGGAGCGTGGGGCACTCTTTATTGTAGTGAAGACGGATCGAGTGACTGTGGTGGTAATCTTATATGCGGTCCTGGTCCAATAGGATGCTCCTGTGTAGCAGGCTATATGGGACTCAACTGCAAAGAAGGTAAGAAGGTTTGATGACTACAGCTTTAATCTCGAGAAGAACTTTGAATTCATTCAATGACCAATATATTTTATAAAAATATGATGCTTAATAATGCGGTGTAACCAATTGAGAAATTCGTAAATCTACATTCACTGTTAGTAAATGTTTGTAAATTTACACATTTGTTGCATTTTTTGAGGTCAAATGGACATCTTTTGTCGTGTTTAATCATGTAATGGTTTGATTAATTTGCATATTAATATAATAAGTATATTAGGTGTTTCTAAACTTAAAATGTGTTTTCTCCAATTTAAATTTTAACCGTATAATTTTGAATTATAATCCTAACATGCTAACATGCTAACACGTGTTCGTGTTTAATACAGCTTGTCCTATGGGAAGATTTGGTGCGAATTGTGAGCTAACATGTCATTGCAGCGATTCTGCCTGTGATACAGCACGTGGTTGTTTGGGAGGTGTATGTGATGATGGCTTTGGCTATACTTTCTGCTTAGGTAAGAAAGGTGGAAATTGGTGGTGATATTACATTGTAGGTTTACAATAAATTGTACAAGTTCAGGCCGTGGATAACCTTGCAAAATATGCACTGATCACAGTTGTATATTATAAGAACTTTAATAAAATAATTTAAGATTTTCAATTGCATATTAATAATTAGCATATCATCCAATGTCAAATGCCTTCAGGTTGTGCAACCTTGCGTTGGGTTAGAAAATGATCTGTATAGTTAATTTGTGGTATTTATCAGTTGAAAATGCCTATTCTTTACACCTAAGGAAAATGTGGTGTCTCTACTGCGGCACCACTAATACACATTTACTTGTTTAGATCATTATTATTTCAAGTAACCAACTGAATATCTGATGAAATATTTCAAAAATATTTGGAATACTTTAGCGATGTCGCCAATTCGTCAATCATTTCAACATTTTATTTGCAGTAAAGCAAGGTTTTTATTTTCAACGATTGTGACTGCACAGTGGCGTAACCATACGTTACAATTTAAAATTCTGATTTTAAATGTGCCATGTTGATAGTGAATTTTCTTTATTCATGATTACTTTTCCTGATCTCATGGGGGGGGGGGGGGGAGCAGAAAGGAATTGAGGTGACTCCCGCCCCTGCCTCTCCCCACCCACCACCCCATTCTCCGCTGGTTACGCCACTGCGAGTGCATTTTCTAAGGAACTGATCATTTACTCGGGAGTTGAGAGAGGGATTTCTCATAACTAAAATTGACTGCTTGATGTGACTAAAGAGTGAAATGATCTCCATGGACAGTTAGCTGGTATCTACATTGATCGAATCAGAAAAAAAGTGGCACTTAATTTGCAGTATACAAAGGTCTAATGTCAACAAATTATAAATTTACAGCAACGATTTCATTTCCTTTCTTTTGATTCATTGCAGTCGGAAGTAAATAAGCTTAGAACATTAACGCAAAAAAAAAAAAAAAACAAACGAGATAAATATTTCTATTCAAAGCTTTTTAAATTATTT
Organism: Ophioderma brevispina; assembly: GCA_023653785.1. Taxonomy (NCBI): domain Eukaryota; kingdom Metazoa; phylum Echinodermata; class Ophiuroidea; order Amphilepidida; family Ophiodermatidae; genus Ophioderma; species Ophioderma brevispina. Next base: position 27,506 of record JAMKCH010019921.1, on the reverse strand, counting down.
TGTCTAACCATTCAGTTCTAACTGAAGTTATGCAACGAAGGGTCCTTAAATTTTAAGGGGGAACTTATTTTTTGCTTTATTTAGCTTCTATCACTATGAATTCTATACGCTCATCCACCAAGGGCACAGTTCAATGGGTTGTACTTGTATATACATTGACATGAACTGACCATGTGTGATCTGGGTATCATATATCATACCAAAAAACCAGGGGTGTATTTTCTAAATACATAAGTGAATGAAGGCTACTGAACTGTGCCAAGAGAATTGAGATTTTACTCGCTCATAGTGTATGTTGTTGTAGACATACAGAACAAAGAAAGTTTTCAAGAAGTATCACTCTCAACCCAATCGATATTAGGACAATGGAATGAATGAAATGTTACGTAGTGTTAAGTCAACCCTCTACGCTCTATGTACATCACTTACAGATATGCAAAGGGTCTGGCGTGCGATTGAATACAATTGAATGTGTTGCGTATTTATTTAGTTTATTTGTTTGCCCATGCGTTAATGTTTTAAGCTTATTTACTTCAGCCTATAATGAATAGACAGAAAAGAAATTAAACCGTTGTTGTCAATTGATAATTTGTTGGCTTTAGACTTCAACGGGAGTGTGTGTGTGTTGATACCAAGAGTGATTTTAAACAACAACAACTTTCGTGGCAGAGCCAAATGTTCCCTCTCTTCAAAACGTAAAAATTAAAATTAGTCACCTAAAATGTTCAATTCCAAAGTTAGAGATGAATCGGATTTTCCGGTTTCACGCAGTAAACATTTATCACAGTAAAACAATGCCATAGGATACCGTGTTTAACAAAAATTCCGGATCCGGAATTTTATAACAAAGTTTTGATTTTCTATATGAAGGATTTCGATTTAAGCTTAGTTATTTCACACAATGATTATTACACGGACAAGCATTATGTACATGCAAAAAATGCGACTTGTTTGAAAAATGAGTGCGCCCTCATCGTGAAATCTCTGAGTCAGCCTTTAAGCATCCAGTTCTAAGTAAAGTAATGCAACGAAATGTCCTTGAATTTAAGAGGGAACTTATTTTTAGCTGCTGTGTTATTGTAGGCATACAGAACAAAGGAAACTTTTCAAGAATTATCACTCTCAACCCAACCAATATTAGGACAATGAAATGAATGGAATGTTACGTAGTAAGTCAACCCTCTTTGATCTTTGTACATCACTTTCAATGATGTAAAGGGTCTGGCGTGCAATTGAATACAATTGAATATATTACATAAAAGATGTCAAAGTGGTGTTTGTAGACAGTGTGAAGTTACCGAAACAGATTCCCGGTGTAGAAGTAACCATTGTCCGGTGTACTCATAGTCCGGGAACAATTGTGAACAATAGGGCAATCGATTCAGTTGACTCTTTACACAACATTAGTTTCACGCTTTATTCCGTTATCGTCTATGGAGCCCCGGACTATGGCTCCCGCCGGACTATATCTGCTTTCACACCGGTACTGTCCTTGCGACTCTGTGATATGAAGAGACTCACGTACGATGGGGGGGGGGGGTAGCGGGGGGGGGGGGGGGGGTGTTTCCGTAACCTGACCGAGTTTGCCTGGCCACTATGATGTCAACAACCTTAACGGAATAAATCGGTAAGGGTTGTTGAATTCATAGTGGCATATTGGTCAGGTTACGGAAATCCCAGGGTTGCTGTTATGTTTCACGTTTCAGCTGGTCAAGATGAGCTACAGAAATCTCCAAACATTCGGACTTGAACTTAACATTGAATACATGAAATGCATTGACTTTTCGTTGATACGGTTGTTTTATGTTGAACTGCTATTGGGTGTGAAATTCATCTAGCCTCTGTAATCTGATTTTTATTCGTGTCACTTAAGTATGATTTCATTGGAGGGGATTTATTGATAACGAATATTCAAATTTAATATTAGTAACATTAAACAAAAACTATTTCCATAGGGCCAGATGAGTGTAACCAAGGATTATATGGGAGGCAATGTGAGTATCAATGTCATTGCCATCAAGGAGCCGCTTGTCAACGAATCACAGGCGTATGCAACAATGGCGAATGTGCAGAAGGATGGGCTGGGAGCGACTGCCAACAAGGTAGAAATAGTAAACTAGATCTGTAGACAGATCTGAACATAGTCGAGAATAGTACTCAGACCAGAAGTGACCCCCTTTGACCCGCCAAGCACAACTTTCGTGAAGGGTCTCAAGCTGATTCATATACACGAGGTACATAACCAGACATGAGCAGATAAGCAGATATGATTTTTTGAAGATTTTACATATTACGACTGGAAATGCCCCCTTAATGACCTTTGACCCCCATGTCGAGTACAACTTTGATGAAGAGTCTCAAGCTGGTCAAGCTGCTTCATATACATGAGTCTTGTGACCAGGCAACGTTGCATATAGCAGATTTGATTTTTTGCAGATTTTTCACATAAAGACCTTAAGTGCCCCTGAAAGACCTTTGACCTCCATGCCAAACACAACTTTGGTGAAGGGTCACAATCTGCTTCATATGCATGAGTCATGTGACCATGCAACGTTGCATATAATAGATATTATTTTTTTTGAAGATTTTTCACATTAAAACCGGAAGTGTCCCCATGCAAAGCACACCTTTGATTTGATGAAGGGTCTCAAGCTGCTTCATATGCATGAGTCACTTGACCACGGAACTTTGTAGGAGTAGCAGCATTTTTTTTGTAAAATGAACTTTTGACCCCTGTGACTCCAAATGACCTTTGATCAAAATCTAATAGCGTAACCTTTGTAGAGGTGGTTAAGCCATATCACATACATAAGTCAAGTGATCATACTTCGTAGACTATAGGAGTAGCGTTTTAGTGAAAATCACGTTTTTGACCCCAGTGACCCCATCATGATCTTTGACCCCAATCTAGGCATATGACATAAATGAGGTGGGGTACTGGTACCTGTCACCAAGTTTGATATATATAAAATTGGATGGATTGAGCACAATACACGAAGATATTGGTCAAGCTATAAGTTTAAAAAATATTGTGCGAGACGCGCAGCGTCGAGCACAATATTTTTACAACTTAAGGCGAGATCAATATCTTTGTGTATCGTGCGAAAGACAACCATCCAAGTTTTTAGAATCTGACTTGAACCCAAGCTATTGAAGTAGGATTGACTTAATAAATTCAACCTAGTTTATAAACCACCAGGACCATAAAAGAAACAGAACCAGAAGGCACCAGAAACCACCAAAATTTTGTAACCAGCAGCAACTGGGAACCACTAAAATATTGTAACCAGCGGCAACTGGAAGCCACCAAAAATGGAACCAACAGCCACAAGGAATCTAAGATTGAACAAGTAGACACTGGGAACCACTAAGAAATGGAACCAGTAGACACCAGGAACCCCCAAAATATTGCACCTAGTAGCAATTGGGAACCACCAAAATATTGAAACCAATTGTAACTGGGAACCAACAAATTATTGAAACCAGTAGTAGCTGAGAACCACCAAAAATGGAACCGACTGCAACAGAGAAACCTAAAACAATGGAACCAGTAGACAGTGAGAACCAGCAATAAATGGAACAAATAACAATGGAGAACCACCCAAGTTGGAACTGACAGCCACAAGGAACCTAACAAATTGAACCAGTAGCAACAGGGAACCACCAAAAATGGTACCAGTATATACCAGTAACCAACAAGAAATGGAACCGATAGCCACTGAGAATTAGTAATTGGAACCGGTAGCAACTGGGAATCACCAAAAATGCATCCGGAAGCCACAATGAACCTCCAAAAAATTGAACAAGTAGACACTTGAAACCACTGAGAGATAGAACCAATAGCCACTGGGAACCACCAATACATGGAACCAGTAGTCAACCGCTAAAGGAATGTAACTAGCAGCCACAAAGAACCAGCAGAACCCATGAACCGCCAAAATTAAAAACAGTTAACAGCAACCCCCCAACTAACAGCCACTGGGAACCAGCAGAAGTGGAAACCACCCAAAATTAAAAAAAAAAAAATTAACAGCAAAGCACACTCCCGCACCGAAATGAAACAGTAATACCACCTCAACCACTGGCTACATTAATTATCTCTCTACATTCTGATTTCTGCATTATTATATGTGAACTGTGCACTCTATCTCAATAGTGGATGAGTTGTCCAAGTGTGGGAAAAATTGGTCATCCAAATGCCCAATTTGCAGTATATTGGTTTCTGTAAGTGTGAAGAAAGTATAGGACGGAAGATTCTGAAAACATAATAATGGTCAAAATCGTGCAAGAAATGTTAGAGAAGTGCTGACAGAAAGAAAGAAAGAAGACGCCGTACAGATACAAAACACAGTCGAGGAACTCGACTGTGTAAAGAAACCGTACACATACAAAACACAGTCGACTTTCTGGACTGTGTAAGTGTCTATAGTATTGGTGGCGGCAGCGACGGCGGCGATGGCAGTGGCGGCGGTGGTGATGGGGTGGTGTGTGTGTGTGGTGGCGACAGCGGCGGTAGTAGTATCAGTTTATTATCATCGATTTTATTTATCAGATGAAGATACAAACGACATCCGTTACTAGATAAAAATACCAATGAGGCATGATGTGATTCGTGCTGCCATCCATGAATCAATTCCATATTTCCTTTGCAACGAATGTGCGAAAAATACATTGAATCACAAAGCCTATGATCTCTGCGACTATAAAAAATCATTATAATAATTCATGCAATTTTTAATCTTTTTAGCTTTACCAGAACTGATCAACAGTCCGAGGATCACATCAATGGAGACACCGTATGACGGTATTGCGATTGATTGGGATGATTGGGATCAAAACGTTGACTATGGTAACGGCCCAGTTGAAGGCTATCGACTATATTACGGCATGCACGGCAGTATTGAGCCAAACAACTATGTAGATAGAACTCTTCGAAAGATACGATGTTCAACTTGCGGCCTAATACAAAGTATGTCTTTGCGGTTGCAGTACTCAGGTGTATAGATGGAGAGCTGTTTGAAGGAAAACTTGGCAAAATTGTTAGTGAATTAACACTCCCGTGCTTAGGTATGTACTTAGGTTGATCAAAAATCGAGATATAGATAACGATGATATTATGTTTGGAGTTTTAATGCATCACACATTTGATTTGATATTTCAACGTTCTACTACAAGTTTCTAACTGACATTTTTTGTCAATATAGATAAAGATGATATTATATTTGGAGTTTTAATGCATCACACATTTGATTTGATATTTCAACGTTCTACTACAAGTTTCTAACTGACATTTTTTGTCAATTAGAGATATGGACGTTTTAAGTTCACAAAAACAAAACAATATATAGCAAAAGAAAATTTAACAGTAAAGGGTCTTTTAAACAACTTTACATTTTGAAAATGTACACAAATTATGTATCATTTTAAAGCTTATCAAATTCAAATTTTAAAAAATGCAATTATCTCACAAAAATCCAAAATGTCAGTTAGAACCTTGTAATTCTCAGCTCATAAAGTCATGATTTAAAGTTCCAAGATGATTGAAATTATAATACAGTTTCACCTTTACAGCACCTACCAAATATCCCAATTTAACCGAAGTGGCTGTGATAAGCAGTGAGTCTGTACGATTACAATGGACTGTAAGTCATAAATAATTATTTCACCCTTTCTCGATTAGATAATTTGTTGTAGGTTCACTTGATTAACGACTTTTAGAACTTCTAAAACAATTAAAAATGCACTTCCTCTCTAGATATATAGAAAATAGGTTCTCTTGAAAATAGCAAAAAAAGAGAAAGAATAGTTTAACACTTAAGTGTATAAGGTCTTGGTGTATAGGGCTTATGTGCCCCCAAAACACTTTGCCGTTGGAATGTTTTACCAAAACTCTGTCATTGATGGGGTACATCAACATGACTACATAAAAGGGAAAAAATGACGGTCCAAAAACGATTATTGTGTTTCGCACAAAATTCTCCTGCCGCAAAATGGAAAACCACTTTAATTTCCCAAAAGATTTTTCCATAAAATTTGGCTCATAATAGGAGAACACGAATACATTTATTTGATTGAAATAAACATTTTTAAAAAGTTACTCCACTACAGTTTACGGGGCAAAACAAGTTTTGAATAACGCTACCAAAAATGCCATGGCCGATTTGATTTTTTTCACCAAAATATGCGCAACTGATAATTATACAATTACATAAAAGTTTGGTCAAAATTTAATTTAGCGTTGAAACATACCACGCGAAAAACAAAATGTAAGGTCCACGTGCCCCTTTATACACTTAAAAAGTGTGTAATGCCACATAATTATATGCAGTCCGGCGAGAACCTAGGGTAACATATTAAGATTAATTTGTTTATTTATTCGAGCACAATATTGATTCAAAACAGAAGATTTTGAATTTTATCTTATGAATAAATCAATGTACATCAAACCAAATTAAACAGATTCTCTTGAACTGTGTTTGGATGTGTTATAGTGTGATTTTTTATTCCTGTCAGTAAACGCATATCGTCGATTTCATTTGGAGGGTGATGTGTTGAGATCAAAAACTAACAGCTGAAATGCTCAACTTTGTTCGACAGAATATGATTTTTAACCCATTTTACATGAACTTTTTTGTATCGAATATGTAAAGGCTTCATACCAGAATAAATTGAATAGATTGTCGTAAAGTGTGAGACACGCTATCGATTCCTTTGTTTTGTGTCAATCAAAGAACGGATAAAGTGTCTTGAACATCGAGGCTGGGTGAAGAGGAGGATTAGGCCACGTAAATATTACATAGTTTGTTATAACTTAATAATTGGACTAAGCTGTCAAATATTATTTCTGGAACAAGATGAATAAATGTAATTGTGTTAGATTTTCTCAAACCGAAATGCCCTTCTTAAAACGTGCTCGTCATCCTTCCCCAGTACGTGCTCATATCAACATACACTATTCGCCTTGGCCAAACGATCCACCTCTTCTTCCAAACCCAACATCTGCTTCAAGTCCTAAGTCTTCATCCTATCCAACAAATTCACACCACACATCGCTCTCATCATTGCGCTCTGTCTTTCTCAAAATCCCCATCTCATTTTTGCTCAGACACCATGTCTCACTCCAATACAGCAACACTGATCTCACACAACTCTTATGCACCATTCCTTTCATCTTCAAAGGATATCTTTTCCCTTGTACCAACTCTCCACATTCCCTAAACTTCACCCACCCATACATCACTCAAGCTGTCATAGTCGCCTCGAATCCACCATCTCCACTAACCCTGTCCCCAGGTACGTGAACCCCTTCACCGATTCAACCTCACCACACAACTTTTCCACCTATTCCACCATCCCTCTAGTTCTTTTCTAGCTTCTTCCACACACAAAATCACTCTCTTCATCTTTGTGCATCTCCCATGGATCTATTTCCCACATTTCTTACACCACACTGAATTTGCTTTTACCTTCTTCCCACACATGCCGCATGAGTCTACCTTACTCACTACCACCTCCCCCCCTTTTCTTCTTCTATTGGTGGAGCTCTTTAGAGACATGTTTACAATTTGAAAGTCTGTGTTTACTCAATGGGCTGTTGGATTATGGCTTGACACGGGTTTAAAATGAATACCAAAACCATTCACTCCTCACTGGGCAGACTCAGGTTTTTTTCTGATATGCCTTTGCAACAATGAAAACACAGCACATTCAGATGTTTTGTAAAATTCCATGTAACAATTTCTTTCCCCAAAAATGCAGAAGATGCATAGATTAAGGCAATGCTAATTGTATGTTGAATTGAGAGGGGTTTAGACTACCCATGTTTTGCTGCGGAGTGATTGTCATTCCCCACAAGTCTTTTTCATTTCACAGCCTATGCGGATGGAGAGACACACGCGCATTGGCTCTGAAGAGGTTTGAACCCGTAGCCTTCTGATCAAGAAAAAAATCGTTATCAACTATGTATGAGAAGATACCCTTGTTTCTTTGTTTATATGTGTATGTATCTAGCAAATGCAAAATAAGTAAATTAATATTGTTTTCGATTTGGTATTATTGCTAGATTCCAAGCGGAAGAGAATGGATGCAATGCCCCTACCCCTACCTGGATGAATATATTATAACATACTATACATCAGAGTCGCCGCACTTACACAGTACAATCCGAGTACCACCAACACACCTATCAACAGTTATTCATTCACTGCAAGCATGTACTATGTATGAATTCCAAATGCAGGCTACAAATACTAACGCTGAAGGAATATTTAGCCCACCTGTATCTGCTGTAACTCAACCAGTTGGTATGTATGACGAAATTTGTATGCCTGTAACTAAGGCGACCTTCAAATCTTAAGCTAAACGTACTTTTTTGTATTTGATTTTTCTTTTGTTTTTTATTGTTTATTTATTTTCAGTGGTCATTGCTTTCAAGTATAAACGTTCTAGGTAAACATATCTTTAACATATCCGTCAACCAAGTCTAGCCTAGCTAGACCCAACAAGTGTTTTGGCCATTCGCTTGACTGGATCCATAAAAAAGATAACATGATCTGAAATTAAAAACAAAACATTAACAAATTCTCATAGGTGATAATCCTAATTTTAAAATGAGTTCTCGAGTGACTAAAGGTGGTCTAATTAAACTTGCACTTCAACTCAATTTATACAGCTTCTAAAGGTGTTCACTGTATATTCAGAAAAGTTCCGCTTTAAATTTTCTGGTGGAAAATTATAAAAGTTGGCTTGATCTTAGATATTTTGATTTCAATTTACTATTTATTATTTGTGTGTATTATTAGTTTGATGTTTCGCTACCATTTATTTTGACAAATTAGCTCCTGAGAAAGTTGCGTCACTAACTTTAAAGTCTTCGCCGCCCGTATCTGTTGAGGTTGAATGGATAGATCCTAATGAATGTGACGCCACAACTTATGCCGTAAGCTACAAGCTTATATTATTCGATCAGTGCGTCCAACGAAACGACTCATTCACTGCGATAGTTACTGGAACCAATTTTTCCTTGCAACATTTAGAATACTACTCAACTTATGAGATATCTGTTCAAGCAAGATCAGGAAATGCAAGTGGACCGTTAGAATATGGATATGTAACAACCAAAGAAACAGGTATCTGAGAAACAAATTACTCAAGGCCTCGTTTTATAGTCCCAAATAAATTAATAATACTGCACATTTTTAAAAGGTACACCTAACGAACTTTATCCCATCATATTGTTTGTTCTCTTCCTGCAAGGGCACATGTGGTCCAGTGGACATGACTGCCGACCTCAATATCCAAAGGTTGTGGGTTCGAGCCCCGTTGTGGCCAATGTGTTGTGCACTTGGGCAAGGCACTTTACCTCACTTGCTTCGTCGACCCAAGCGATATTCGGGTAGCTGTTATGGGGGATATTACAATCTAAGTGCTGATAGGCATGTGCGCTTGGCCGCCTGCCGGCCTAGGTGAAGCGAAATGATTGTGACGATTTCCTGAAGGCAGCGTAATAATAATAGGCAACAGCGCTTTGTATCCTGTGGAAAAGGCGCTCTATAATGTCGGTAGTATATTTTAGAAGTACGCCTTCAAAGTAATCGTTAATGGCGAATGGAAATCGGGGGAATTCACGATCTTCTGTTATTGACAACTATTCTAGGATTGAAGCTTAAAAATGAAAGTTTATGACAGTGATGTGAATGGCATCCCCAAGATTAGGCGCTACTTCATTAACTCTGAAAAAAACATGCTTATACACTTTCTAATGCATTTAAAAGTAAAGTGGCGTGCCAAGTATAAGCTTGTGCCCGGAATGCCCACCTGTCTTCCCTTGGGCCAGACTCCCCCGTGTAATTTTTGTTGGGGAGAGCAGTCGCCAACCCTCTCGTGTTATCTTCTCAGCATGGCATAGGTAAAGCACCAACAAGGGCACGTCGCTTTGGTCGCAACGGGGCTCGAACTCACATCCTTTGCCGTGTCGGTCAATCCACTGGACCACACGTGCGCTCTAATTCTGCATACACAATTACTACAACTGTATTGGTTAACGTTTAATATAACTGTTTCTTAATTTACAGCTCCTGGTGGGCAATCTGAAAACATAACAGCCAACTTAATTGATTATAACCGGGCGGTATCGTATCATTGGAAATCGCCCATTTGTGGACACCGTGGTGGAATAATTTCATATGCATATCAATTTGGAGAAAATATTGAAGGCGGCGCTGACAAATCAGGATCAACACCATTTCTAAACGTTTCTTTTACTGATTTGACTCCCTATACTCGGTATGAATTTCGAGTTCAAGCAAAGACCGCCATCGGTGCTGGTCCATATACAGAAAAAAATATTATCACTACTCCCGAGTCAGGTAACGTGGATTTACTTTCAAGTTGTGGATAATTTTAGTAAATATTTAATTCAGATTGGTATTGTTTTATTTTTAATCCGTTTCATAGCATCCGTATACCTTTATATAATTGATTTCAGCACCCACAGAACCTCGGAACGTTTCTATCTTGAATCTATTTACTAACGCTATCGAAGTAAAATGGAATGCGCCATTAGTTCTTAACGGGGAATTGGTCAAATATGTTTTGGAAGTCAAAAATACAGAAACTGGTAATGACAGTACCATTTCGATTACGGAGGATCTCCACAGAGTCACCATTGAAGTTAATGTTGTAAACTTGCATCCAGGAACTGAATATTCTTTCAAGGTATTGTTTATAAAGAACTTGCAAGAAATTATAATTTAATGTTAACGTAGTTGTTAACTTGTTTTCGTAACATTTCCAACTAAAAATAACGAGCAATGTAAATACCAATTGCAAGAGTACGTTTTGCCATTAGAATATTGCTCTGTCTAGACACATATGACATATTGTGTGGTTAAAATACGATACCTACATAGTGAGCAACAATTTTGATAATGAGATAATCTGTTCAAGTGTGAGCAAATGTAATGCTTATTTATTTTCTTCTTAACAGGTGAAGGGAGTGACAAACGGTGGAGAAGGTTCTTGGTCGAAAACTGTGAACGGTACCACGTTACCTATTATAGGACCTAGTTCTGGTAATTCGGTTTATGTACTGTATTTACTGTATTTCTTATCTAAAAATAATTACTATCACCCAAAATATTGTCAACCCCCCTGTGTTATAACGCAGTGGTTTCAAGGAGGGTGTTTGCGATATTAAGTTTTTTAAGTAGGTAGGTAGGTAGGTGTAGGTTTCCAGTCCAAATGATACAATTTCCTGAAAACATTGAATCGGTGACATTGCTAAAAACATTTTAACTGCTGTTGAGCAGTTGACCAGATAATAGAAATCTGAAATTCTCCATTTCAATGCTTAAATGTTCAGGTGCATACCCATATAAAAAAATCACTTTCTTCAGAGGTCTTACTGCCATGTGTCCAGCAAACAACTAGAAACACTACATAAAATATGGCTACATCCTCTTCCGGACTTTTGGCAAGAAATGTACACAGCTGCAATATCATTTTTATTATTGCCCTGCCATCAGAAAATTGCCCAGAATTATGCCGCTTCTTTAGACGTGACCAAAATTGATATAAAATGAATTAAATACCATTTACCAATGTTCCCCTTTCATAGATTCTACTGCAGCGTCAGTCAGTGGCTCTCTTGTTATTGTGTTTGTGATAGTTGTGGTTTCGTTAGGAGTATTATATTACCGAAAAAGGTACGAAAACAAATATATTTGTTCACTCACATTTAAATTATATTTTTTAAATAAATGGTAAAGGGCGTAAATGCTATTAGCTAAGCCATTTTTGTACTATAAATTGATTCATTGAAGGAAAAATAAGGAAGGCGTAAATTCAATTGGAATGGATGAAGTTAAAGGCAGTACAGTAACCTTGGAAAATGAAATCGTAAAATCTCGTGAGTACAAATATATAAATATATTAAAGAGAGAAAGAGAGAGAGATAGTTAGATACATAGATACATAGACATGGAATTGTGAAACGATTCGGAGTATTCTGAACCTTTACCTCTAGTATAATCTATAAATCTCATGTCAAATTATCCTCTTTAATCCTTATGACATGGTTCAAAGTTTTAATTGGTATGCATTTGAACATAATTGAAGAATTAATTTCTAAAAGGTGTAAATCCACTTTTCAGAGTTCTGAGAAATCACTTAAAAATAACCACATTGCTCTTAGGAGTATTATATTACCGAAGAAGGTACGAAAACAAATATATTTGTTCACTCACATTTAAATTATATTTTTTAAATAAGTGGTAAAGGGCGTAAATGTTATTAGCTATGCCATTCAATCATATCATTTTGTTGTCAAAGAAAGATCTCACATGTGGAAGTCGAAAAACCACATTTTACTCTTTGATGTTTTACTATGTATTCTTTATTTTTTGTGTGAATTGGATTTAACGCCCTTTTGGAAAACATATTTGCAGACAAAAATGGGCAAACTACTTTCCCATAAAAACCACGATCTCAAAACAAGATTCACTGTCCCAGGAATCCAGGTGGAGATGAAAATCGAAATCCGCATTGAAATTGTTAGAACTCTTTGAATACACCTACATAATTGTTTTTATTTTAATTTTCAATTTTGAGTATTTTGAGCGAAACCACTGATTTTATGTTTGAAGTATTTTCAACACCATATCGCTTTTAAAATTCCCATGGAAAGAAGTTGAATATATTTGTAATTTTCTATAAGAAATAAGCAAACTTTAAAAAAAAATCCGAACTTTTCGGGAAATGCCGAACCTCATAACTTAGGAATGGAGTATACTTGAACATGAAAATAGTGTCAAAAATGTGTGTGTTTTTGCACACACTATCTTATTCTACTATAATAACTCACTCTCTACCACAAGGGGATTTATGCCCTTTTTTTAAATCGACTCTTCAATATTTTAGAATTGACCCGTGTACAAACTTTACCCCCTTATTTCTCAATTACCTCAAAGATGAAACTTGAGGAAATTCGATATGTTGCTCCCCACACAGAAATCTTTCAGCTATGGCTTATTTATTTCTACGTGTGTTTCTATCTAAGACTATATACCATTAGTAATCCACGGATATTTATCATTCGCGTGCAGTAAAAACAAATCATGCATTTAAAGAAGACGCTAGTGCTAAAACCAGTATTGCGGAAGACAAGGGAGCTGGAGATAGTCCTAAAAGTAGAACCCAACAGACAGCAGATATAAACCCATAATGGCCGTAAAGCAAGTAGTACACAAGCATGAACCAGTAAATGTTACCCATCTCTTTGAATACGTCAAAAAGAAAAAGGCCAATAGACCACATCATGAATTGCAGCAAGACTTTAAGGTTAGTGTTAAAAAACCTTCTAATCTTAATGTATTCTAATTTGATTTCTTCAGATTTTTTTCAGCACTCTTATTTCTTGTTTGAACTATTTTTTTTCTTTTTAGTTGTATGCCTATAAGAAACCCTTTCGATGGTACTAGTATCCAGTATCTTCATCCCATATCTTAAAATTATATACCTTTATCTCTCCAGTAGACTGGGATCAAGGATGATTTATATTGACCCAAGCATTAAATTTTCAGATACTAACAAAGTATATGTATGGTAGCAAATCAATAAATTGTCATGGTGGTCAAAACTCCCATTGACTCTGTTGACCTTCAACATTTTGTTATGCACAACTGCTTTATTATACTTTTGAGATAAGGCACATATACTTTTTTGTAATCCTTAGGTCAAGAAGAACAATCCAAGCCAACTTTCGATTTCAGTTGGATCAATTTGAAAAATTTAATCCCTGTATCTTTTCAGTATAAATGATTTTTTATCTGCTTTTCAACTTCATCGGAGCATTATAAAAAAATGTACCCATGTAAACTTTGATTTCTGTTTTCATGATCAAGAAGTTTAAATAATGCCAGGCGTATTAAATAGAATCCTTGGGCTTTATTCTTCGTAATAACATATTACTTTCCTTTTACTAATAAATGGGAACGGGATAACTAACATACCATCCCACACTATAACCTAATGATCATTATTATCTACGGAATATTTTGCCATTTCATTCTCGATTCCATAATAAGAACATTGGGGATAGGAAAAATACAAGCCGATCCTGTAAGGCTGTATGTCCCGTGTCGTGGAATATTGCAAAGAAGGAGAGTGGTCCCTGTGATATCTTAATTAAAGTGCAACTAAGATTTCAAGGCTTCCATATATTGTGTCATATGTAGTGATGTCAAAAGATTAGACACCATATTAGTTTAACTGTACCTTTAAATTCCTAGTCTATCCACGTAATTTCCTGTAACACTTTAACCCGGGGTAATGTTGTTGCAACTCCCTATTTCCTTCCAGAAAATGCCCAACGGTGGAAAATTTGGTTTAAAACCCTCATGCATTAAACATATTTCAAGTTTATTTTGAGGTGATCTTGTATTAACTTCTCTTACCAGGGTTTATCGGCAGAGAAAACGTAACATTGGAGCCCAAGGTAATTTCATAAATATTTTAAAACAATAAGTGCCTCGCTGATTTAATACTAGTCCTGCGGAAACCATATGAAATCTTGTAAAAGCGGCTGGACAAAAAGTTTTTGAGGTTCTTGGCAACACTGACGCTGATTCCAAATCCTTGATGATGCAATTCTGTCATCCTGAGCATTTTAAGATTGGGATATGGCGGGGGGGTTTAACAGGGGCAATTTGTAAATGTTGCGCAGCGGGTTAAAAGGTTATAGAACACTTTCATCTGCTTCGAAGGATTAAAAATAAAACCATTCGTTGCAGACTCGTTTCATTGTTTTATGCCATGTCTATGGTTCTAAAACCGGTGGACTAAACTAGTATAGAGTCTTGAACAAAACATTTAATTGTTTATAGTTTTTTATTGCTTGCTCATAAATCGCTCCAACAACATTCAGTTAAGACGCATTATGTTTTACAAAACTGCGTTTTGTAAATTCACAACTTCGGTAAGGAAGATATTTATTTCGCATGTACTTCACCCCATTTTGATTTTCCTGTAGTGTACTCTTAAATTTATTTTTTTACTAACTTATCATTCCCTGTCGTACAGACCCAAATCAAACGACGTAGACTAGATGTGGATAATGAATTTGGCAGGAAAAGTATCATCCATTGTTATGCTAACAAACTAATTGAAGGGGGAAAGGTACAGTAGGAACAACATGAACGTTAGTGTTAATCAGTAACAAATTTGCCATTTTTATTCGGGTACATATGTATAGAGGATATGTAACCTAAAAATCGCACTAAAAAAAATCATTGGTAGTTCTTTCTATTAGATGTGAGGCTCGAACATGGCATACTCATATATGCGAATCAACAACTAATGTAAGAAGGTCTATTCAGGCTCAAATTTTGTTTATAGGTAGGAAAAAATATATCAACGGAAAAGAAAAACAAAATGTTGCTGCCTCGCATTTAGCCTGTTTGTATTCCTTTTCATTATGATTTTTTTTTAATAAATTTGATTATATTATCATCATTATATTGTATTATTACAGGCGGGTGGTCCACCCGGCTTTCACGATTATTGGCTTTCTTGCCCGGCTGGATGACCTCTACATTACCTTTAAAGGAATGAGTTGATAACCTACTCAAAATCTTCTTGGGCATTCCTTCCAATAAACAGGGCCCAGCCAAAAACAAAACTATACCAGTGAAATCATTAGAGAAACTATTTGATTTTCCTTTCACAGTCAGTCATGAATAGATTCACCCAGTCACCTGGAATTTTCTATTACTCTCTGAAAACTCAATAGTTTCACTAGATGGTCATCACCAACCCAAATATTGAAATCTTTGTGGGTCCGCTCCTTGTAAGACTTGAACAAACCACATCAATTCTATTTGCATTTCCTGACCTTTACGGAAATATGTCCAGATTTTTGTCACTCAGTTTGAACTTACATCAATAAAATTAGTACATACATCACGAATTCCCCGAAACAATATACAATTTGATGTTAAAATTAACAAAATAGAGGCATTTGTATTTGCTTTTTTGACATACGAGAAAACGGCGGATTTTTCAACCACGGTCTTCATTGATCCAAAGCGCCCAATTTGCTCTCCTCGTGACGTCAAAGTGAGACCAAAACATCGTGTTGACTCGCAATTGGTTTTTTGCTGACACTGTAATATTTGATGGATTAATGAAAGTAATAATAAAATTGAAATAAGTTACAGAATGACCATATTTTGTTTTCATTTCGTTGTGTTTTTAATTATCTTGATATAAAAACACATCGCTCGCAGTTATAGGAAAGTGGCACAACTGCGATATGATGGTCACAAGACGTAAATTATGGATGGTCAATCATTTGACGTCAACCGATTTGCCTGCGATGTGGATTTGGTCGGAAACGTTTTCGAGAATATTGGGAGAAAAATTAAAAGGGCAAAAGACTCAACAAATGTTTGACACTTTTCAACTATTTTGATTTATAATGTAATCTCTACGTTACTTAAGAATCTTTCCACCATCCAATTTTCCAATATTCAGAATCATGACATATTTTCCTTAATAAGCCTCCACATCTACTGTTAACAGTGTTTAGAAAATGGAACTCGTGTGCTTAATAGTTAAATGTCTAGCATTGAAACACCATAAAACCATACTTTCTAAGTGTTTCGAAGCACATTTTGTAAATTTAAAGATATCCGGCAATTTCAAGGCTAAAGACCTAACCCACCTAAACACATCTAGTCTTCATTTTCCACACACTGTAGTTACTTAGTGCAACCGTATATAATACTCTATACTCAAGATCTTAATCCGTCAAAGAGAAATAAATAAGCACGCGTTACCGAGTAGGTGCGAGTGTAATTTTGTAATAATCCGAATTAACATTTTTTTTGAGACACTAAGATATTTTCTAGTGATCAGGATTTCAATTATTTCTACCTCATAGCATATTATTTTGGATATTTTTCAGCAAAAATGTGAACAGTATTTTGGCCTAATATGGGACATGCAAAGAGCTATGGAGATATATTCGTAATTAACCACGAAGAAGAACCGGCGTCAGCCCTTTGTTATTCGAAATCTTCATTTTCAAAGTAAACTTTTATATGTCTTCATAAATTTGGGATATTAAGTGCGATACCAAACATAGAACATCATGCTGTATAGGTAATAATCTGCACTTTTGGTTTTTTGCTCGTATCCACAAGTCTTGGTAATGGCTTTGTGGTGTTGTTAGGATTTGTTCAGCGAGTGTGCTTATCCGGGGGGCCGCGTGTATCCATGATACGGACGCTCCTAACATGGCCCGCTATTTGAGGCTGCGGCGGATGGGAACCGTCAGGGGGTTTACACCCCTACGCCTTATTCGACACTGATGGCGATGTGTACATGTACAGTTGTTTGTGTCTCTCTGTACACGTGACCGACGGCTTAACGTCCCCCTCGAAGACTGGATGCTTTCATGATCCATTCCCAATTCCAAGTGAACCTTGGAGGAGAGCGGTAATTCATAATTTAATCAATAGCGGGTATACAGATCAAATCCATAATTGGTAGTACCAATAAATCCCCCCGCAATTGCCACGACCCCCCTGGATTCGAACCCGGGAATTTTGATGGTAAATTTGCGTCAGGGGCAAGCACCCTAACCGCTAGGGCACGCTCCCCACAACTACTGCACTAAAATGCATTAAAAAATTTCAAGATTTTTGTCAGCTCAGTTTGACTTACATCATAAATATATGTACATACATCGCGAAGTTCCCGAAAAAATAATACAATTTGATGGTAAAATTCACAAATCAGGCTTTTAATTTTTTTGCTTTTTTGACATACAATAAAACGGCCGGATTTTTCGCCACGGCTTCATTGATCAAAGCGCCCAACTCGTGACGTCAAAGTGAGGACCAAACCCGTGTTTTACTCGAATTGGTATTGCTGACACATTAATATTGCTTGATTATGAAAGTAATTAAATAAAATTGAAAAAAAAGTTCAGAATACATATTTTGTTTTCAAAACAAATTCCGTCGTTGTGTTTAATATATTGAAGTGGCAACACTGCGATATGATGGTTCACAACGACGTAAATTTATGGATGGTCATCATTTGACGGGGTCACCATTATTTGGCCTGCGATGTGGATTTTGTCGGAATCGTTTTCGAGTAAGCTATTGGGCGGGAAATTAAAAAAGGGCAAAATACCACAAATGTTTACAATTTTCAACTATTTTGATTATATGTAATCTATTGTCGTACTTAAGTCTTCGGCAATCCATAACCAAATTTTCCAAATTTCAGATCATGACCTATTTCCTTTAATAAGGCTTAAAGAATTTTGTAAGGTAAAGGTTTTTTTTCGAAATGACAATGACGAGTTCATCTACTGTATTACAAGCTTTTTTTCATCGTCATCATCGTCATCAGGCGATCTCGTTTCGTTTCGCAAAACTAGTAATGCAACAATATCCTTCAGATAGTATACTTGTCATTTTTAATTTTTAAGAACCAATAAACTAAAGTTTGCTCCGCAGTGACTGAGAACGATTTGTCAGACATACATATCTATGGACACGAATGCTCTATTCCCGTTCCGCTTTCGTATTAAAACACGATTGGGTTGGCAGCACACACTGACCATCGTGTAGAATCGCTTGTGTCAAAATACCAAGCGCGGCAAACACGCCTCAATTTACAGCGACTATTCAACAGACCCATCAACCTCATTATAGTCCTTACAAGATGTCCGTCGGCGTGAGTAGCGTCGAAAAACATGTTGACATGAATAACAAACAACGCTAGCTAACGTATATACTAGCAGCATTTTCAAAACCATAGAATATCATTATTACGTGGACCAAATAAACGCTCTCATTTTAAGTGACGTATCGTCTGCTGTAAATGGTAAATAACTGAAGGCAAAGATAAATACGAAGGTCTCGGCGAGATATATGTAGGCTCGGTATAGTTAAGGGGGTCTTGGTTTTTTTACCCAATTTTCGATTGCAATTTTCTTAACTTTACCAATAGGTTACATAGGCATGTTGTATATCAGCATGTAGCCTCATGTTAAAGATGTTTGAAAAATGGAAAGTATTTTTGATGCTGTTGCCATTGTAAGACAGGGTGTCCTCATTGGCTAAACCATGACAAATCTAACTGCTTAACGGTAACTTGCATTTCAAACAACCATACTTGGGTACAAGGTGCATGGGTACAGTGCGCAGAAAACCATGAAACCGGATTTTGTGAGGCCATTGTGGCATTGTGATGAATGTCCTGTGTATTGAAATAATGAAACAATGAAATTCGCGTCTTTAAATAAATGAACAATTATTTCCAAGTTTAGCGAAATTAATAGTTTTTTGCAATTTTTTATTATTTGCGATACGTTTTCGCTCAATCGCGGATTTTATGAAACGGGAACGAACGTAATTTTGGCACGGATATCACATCCCAAAGGCTGTGAAACCATGGATCCGGATTTTTGAATTAGGGCTTCCATTTTGAATTATGGCTTAGTTTCCTAGTGATCAGCTCCTGGTTGCCAGGGCAACCATATCAAAAATCCTGCTCCAGGGTTTTCTGCGCACTATAATACCCATGCACCGAAGTGTGGTGTAAATGTAAGTTGCGTGTTCCTCGTGTTTAGACATCACATAGGCCCTGTTCAGTTACCATGGTAAAAAGATCAAAATAATTCCGCAGTTTTCAAAACTTTTCAACATGGGCTTACAATATGAGATATGGATCTACATAGTAAAATGATTAGTAAAGTCAATAAAATGGCCGTCGAAGGTCGGGTAAAAAAAAACGTAGACCCCCTAATTACACACCCCCCAAGCAAGAACTATGCAACATTAGCAACGCCTCAGCAAATGATTCTCTTAAAGTGTTCAAGAAGATCAGCAAGTATTAAGAAAACAATAATTCCTTTCAATTTTTTTTTACTTTTTATACGTTCCGTTTGTAGGGTTTTCTGGCATTTTTTTAAATGCCAGAAAACCCTAAAACATAACGTAGCCTGGGCTATAAGAGTTAGCCCAAGATGAATGTTGAGTTTCCATCATTTAGCCGATATTCCTACTTAACGATACATTTGACTTTACAACATGAACTCACAACTTGAAATATTATAAAAAGAAACAAGGATTTAAAAATCTACAAAACACATTATAACGATATATACAGACAACACCATACCAGTAACCATAAAATCCTGATATTCAAAAGTAGATCTTAATCGGATGTCGGGCAGTGAATTCAAACTTGGGTTTATGCAAAGTCCAAACAATTTCCACTCCATCAGTTGCTCTGTTTGGACCACACGGGGTTAAATTATGGTCAGATAATGACATCTGTCCTTTTGTTTGTCTAATAACCATTTAGCTTTATTCCACATCAAACGCGGAGTGAAGATTTTAACAATGATGACTAATGAAAGCTGATGCTAAGAAAATCTAATACCGTTTCATCCTCATATTTTAATCTAAATTGATGTAAAAAGAAGTATCGCATTTAATGTATATTTAGAGATATTTTCGCCTCTTTAGTGTGTGTACTGAGGCATAGGCTGGGAAAGCTGAGCATCCCCGACAAATACAATGCTTTGGTAATAGTTTCAAATCGTTAAAGGGACATAATGACGATGAAAAATGACATAATTAAAGGATCTTACTGAAATCACTTCCACGAGTTGAAGAATTGGATGTTTACATTCTGTAAAAAAACCGTGAAAACGGGAAGAGTTCCAGGGGGAAGGTGGAAGGTTGTGGCAATTTCTGGAACAGAAAAGCAAGGTGTTCAACATCCCTGACAAGAATTTACAGTGGACCATCTAGCCATGTTTTGCGGACGGCGACACAATTCTAAAGCATTCAGGACCGGGATTCAGGCATTGTACTTTAGGCTTTTAGTAAGATATTGATTCTGGCAAGTGAAAGATGGGATTGCCGAGATGCATCTTATACAATAGCAATGGTCTGCTGTGAGCATGATGACAACGTGCTTTTCAGGTTTGGTAAATGTGCTGGCAGTAATGTCAGCTCCTTGTTCCAGAATTGCCACAAATGACAAACCCTCCCGACTCTTCCTGTTGTGTTACTGTTTTTACAGCATGTAAAAACATCCAGATTGTTCACACTAGTGGAAGTGATTCCGGTAAGGGTCCTCTATTATGCCATTATGTCCCTGTCTTTAAGAGTTTAATTGTCTTTCTTAAAGCGCCGGGAGTGTTGGTCGAACTGGTACTATCATAACAATTGAGTTGCCATGTGTGAAAATGGGAAGTCAGACGGGAAAAGCAACTATTCACAACTTCATTGTGCGCTGAGAAAGAGGAGGACAAGGAGGGTACAAACAGAGGTAGCCTGAAATTGTATTTTTTGTATAATTGTGAAAAGGTTATCCTTAAAAGTAAAAAAAATAGCTTGATGATGAAAACAACATTCAAACATTTTTTTAACTTACTCGGGGAGGATTGTTCGAGGCGTGTAAGAAACTATCAGTTTTAAGTATAGCTATGCTATCAATTTCAATTAGTTTTGTGTCACTTGTGAAGTACATAAACTGCTACGATAATATTTATTAAGAAAATAACTGCATAAAGGCTGAGTCAGGGATTTCCCGACGAGGGCGGTAACTCATTTTTCAAACCAAGTCGTGGGTTTTAGATATCATAGCTTGTCCATATATAATCATTGTGGGAATGGAAATACTAAGCCAAATCGAAGTCCTTCATATAGACAATTACAAACTTTGTTATTGATAAAAATCCGGATCCGGAATTTTTGTGTTTTAAACACGGTATCCTATGGCGCCGTTATATTGTGCAATGTTTTACTTCATGAAAAAGGGGAAAATCCGATGCATCTGTAAACGTTGGAATAAGGCATTTTAGTTGACTATCTTAGTTCTGTGACTATGTAATTAATACACAAACAAGTTATATTTTCGAAACTCTATGAGTCAGCCTTTAATGACCAAAACGATTAGATCTTAATTGCTTTCTTTTAAAGGTGCAATACGTGTTCATACCCCCATGATGTAATTCTAGAAGCCCTATATTTGTAGAAACACTACCATCTCTTTACCTCAAGTCTAGAAGAAGCGTTGCGTGAATGAAATGAAGAAAACAACCGAATGGTAAGTAACAGGAAATAGTTCAGCTGGAAAACCAACTTAAGGTTTAATTACTATATTTTTCATTAGTTCCTGGAGAGTCACGCTCTTCTGAAGGTTTTTATCACCATTTCGTCTACGTTTGGATTTGGAGAGAGTAGTTTGTTCTATATCAGTTTGAGATATAGCAAACGTTTATGTCCAATTCTGATTGGGCGGTTTCGACAAAATGAAGCTTGGCACAATTGAAACCTTGAGTTTTATTATGTTTTTAGTTGTGAGTAGAGTTTGCCCTACGTTGTTTTTCTTTTTTCTTTTCCTCCCTTTCCTTCCTTCGCGTTCTTTCGTTGGTCGTCTTCTTTCTTCCTCTTTTTCACTTCTTTCTGTTCTTTTAACAGTTTCAGCTTAAAGGAATACAATCCCACCTTTAAGTAAAACTGGCCTTTGCTGAATTACTTACTAGTACGGTATTTGCTTTCACTCTTTCTTTATTTTAGACTTTCGACAGTATGTTTCCCCAGATCTCCGCCAAACGCTGTACTGGTGGCCGTAAACCGAAACTCAGAAGAACATACGCAAGAAATTATACCTCGTAATATATTTTAAATAACTTAAATAAAAGAGTGCTTTCAATATTACCTATTTTATTCCTTTACGTATGTAATTATTTCCATAATTATTTTGGCCTCACCAACTTGCCCATGCTGAAATATTGTAGATGCTGAACAAGATAATAAGTGAACTGCATATTCATATCCCGTCAAAATCAAAGAATCTATTTCGGTTGACAATGTTGTTTCACCCCACACACGCACACCATACAAACATACTGGCTTGTATTTCAGCTGATGTTTTTTGCTAGTCCATACCTCATGTCAATAGAGGACCATGTGGAAGCCGTAGAATCAAGGCCGCATTTTGTCCATGTAGGGTGTCAACGCTACTTTTACTTTGACTTTATGTCGTGTGGTGATGGTTTGGGGTGGGTGGAGTGTGGTGGTGATGGGGTGGCGGGCGGCGGCGGTGGTGGTGGTGACAGTGGTGGCGGTGGCAAAGGCGAAGGCGGCGATGGAGTTGTCCCGGCGCGGAGGTGTTGGTGTGTGTGGTGTGTGTGGGGTGATAAGGGAGGGGTCATTATTAAAGCCAGGGGAATGGAGGATTATACGAAAAAATTGTTGTAAGCGAGAGGGGGGGACGTGGACATGGTCATTAAGGCCGGGGATCAACATTTAAAGACACTTCAGTGATTCATTCATTGAAGAGTCAATTTGTTTTTTTTATTTGCAAGAAGAGGTTAAAAGGGTCGTCATTCACGTAAAATACGACTTGTTTGGACTGAGCAATGACAGAAAGGGAGAAACGGTAGTACTTCAGATCTCTCATTCCATATTTACGTGTTGCACTAATCTAAGGATTCGTAACTATCATATCTGTCAATGTGTCAGTTTAGCACTGTATGGTATGTTTTAGGATCCCTATACTTGTTACACACCTCCAATATTTGTGATGAAAAGAAATGTTTAAAAATCAGCGACGAAAATAATATTTTTAAAACAGAAATGGAGGGTAGAAGAAGGAGAATGAGAGGTGGAGTGGGTGGCGGTTTTTACGGTGGTTATAAGTAACATTTAGATAAACTCTCCACTTTACTTAATAAATGTTTTCAATTTATTTACAGGGCTACCGTAAGGACGACATGTACTTGGCAACTCAAGTTCCATTGCCATCCACCGTGAATGACTTGTGGTGCATGTTCTAATGCTATGAATGTCACACAATAATTTGCTCTTAACGAGATAGATGAAATGGGATCATGTAAGGTCACCCCCACTATTGGTTTCCCTCCAAGGTTCGGTTCGTTGCGTGATTGAAGTAGTGCATAATTGTAGCCGGTCATTGGGTTTAGGCAGATCTGATCGACACATCTTCATCTTGTTTTATTTACTTTGTATTAAACATTTTAACAGTTTATTTACAAAAATAATCCTGACCAAGTGCAAAGCAATTGTTTTCCCAATATAACCAATATATATATTTCCACTATACCATTTGAGAAGAGTAACATCTTTTGCCGTGTTGACATCACAACATGGGCTTCATTCCGGGCATCTATCCGTCATGTAAGACAAGTGTGGGGTACGCATTGCAATTTTAAACAAATAGGAATCAATCAAGTTGTCAATGAATTATTTCACATTCCCAACCGCATTGTTTTGATATTTTTTCACCACCGCATTTGATATTTCTACTTTTCCTAATAAAATTGCATTGCGACTACTCGATTTTAATTCGTAGCGTATTGGGAGGCATAGAAACAGCAGCAGTGTCCATAAGGAAAATGCCGTATTTTATATGCTTATCTAAGAAAAATAGCTCCAAGTAGTGTAACCAAAAACTGAAACAATAAGTAAATAACACCTTTTAAACAACTGGATACGAAGTAGCACACAAAGCAATGACAAGATGACAGTTTTGTTAAATCTTAAACCAACTCTGAAACCTTACATCGGGTAGAGTTTTGGCGGGCTATAGTCCCCAATAATGGTCTATCACACTGCGGGCCATTAACTGTGGAATACGTGGACAGAGAGATCAGCAATATGTTACAGAAACATACTTGTCGTTTACCCGACATGAGCAAGGTAATCAATATATTCACGTAATAGAGATCATTAGAACACTAAATGACTACCGTATTGGAACTAAAAAAGATCTAGATACTCGCACAATGTTAATACTGCTTTGTGTGGGTATTTGTTTAATAAATAGCGCGAGGTCCGCACAGTGGCCATTCAGTAATACGAATTGGAAATCATCGCCGAACTCTCCCCATGCTCCCTGAATCATTCCTTGACGTGATCGTGAACAGAACGAAATGAGTACCAAAAGGTTGGTAGCAATGAAAATGAGGATAACCTATCGCGGTAAGCTGCATGTAAGTTAAGTAGTCTTCACAATTTTAAATGGGTTTCCTTTAAATCATGAGATTATAATTTAAATCTTTTCAATTAAATTGCAAAAATTAAAAAAAAAAAACTAATTACAACCTCTGAATTCTTTGTCATTTTCATAAATTCATTTAATCATCCCCATACCCAAATGATCATTAAATTAAACTAGCAAATTTTGAGAACCTTTAAGTACCCCAAGGTTCCGTTCACGAAAATGCATTCGTATCCCTACGTCCCTTGAGGAAAATGTGACTACCACCCTGACGATTCATCGCAAAAAAGAAGGACGTTATTTGTCCCTTGTTAGATCTAGGGCAATTTCCCCTAAACACAAGGCAAGGTTCCTCTCCGTGATTTTTGAAAAAAATCGCATTAGGGATATAAAGGACATCCAGCATATTAAGAACACAATGCATTCACCTGGTTCACCTAACATTCAGGTCATTCTGCAGGTGGTTCTTTGTATCTTTGCATGCTTGGGAGGCATGCATAAGCAGGAGCACGGACCTAGGTCAAACATCATAGTTCATGCCCCACTAGATCTAGCTTTTGCACCTTTGGTAATATAGTATTGACCCTCTATATAATGCCTAGGTAGTAGATTTAGTAGTGGTCTCAAAATGGACTTTTTCAAAGGGGGTGAATTAACTTTACCCCAGGGGTCAAACTTTTAAAGCTGAAACATGTTGAGAATTTGTCATATTGTCCGTTTAGTCGATAAGGATAAATATGTATGTTTATACCAGCTTATGACCATTGGTTTTGAGTTATAGGGTAACCAATTGCTAAAATTGTAAAAAATTGTCGCATTTCCATTTGTACAGGGGTCAAAACAAAGTTTCTCCACTTTTTTGGTGAAAAAATTTAAAAACGTTCATCTAGTTTAATGTTTTCCAAAATAAGGAAGACGGTAGCATCGCAATGCATATTATCATGTCATTTGACAAAATAGTCCCACCGGGCAACTAATCCAATTGCATTGACTTTTTTTTACCGTTATCCTCGTCCTCCGTAGGTAAACTTTAACATACCAAAACTATAGTTTTTAGGAGTCCTCTTTCCTCAGGCAATAATTTGCAGTTTTTAAAATATAATCGAGTCAACTTACCTTTTGAACCCTGGCAAATTGAGGATTGACCTTTTTGTATTAGTTCTTTTTTAACATATATCTCCAATGTCGGAAATGGTACAAGAACTATACATGTTTTGGCATCCTTATGACTAGATGGACAGTATGGCAAATTTTTCATCATGGTCGGAGTATTTAAAAGTTTGACCCCTTGTAACCGTGAAATGGCCCCTAATGAAAAAGCTACACCACAATTGGGAGAGACACTACTACCTTGCATTGATGTAAGGGTCCATACTAACTACCAAGATGT
The DNA here is from genome assembly GCA_023653785.1 of Ophioderma brevispina. Lineage (NCBI taxonomy): Eukaryota > Metazoa > Echinodermata > Ophiuroidea > Amphilepidida > Ophiodermatidae > Ophioderma > Ophioderma brevispina. The sequence goes on along the minus strand of JAMKCH010019921.1, from coordinate 1,060 downwards.
TAACCTTAGATGTGGCGGGCAGAACAGAGCTCCCTTAAATAAGGAGCCAATGATATTCTGTCTCCTACAGTCGTGGCCAACGTAATCTACTGTGCAAGAGCCCTATAGACCACTCTAAACCGTGACGTTAAAGCGGCACTGGCCACATTTTCACAAATGAAATTTCTTTTCTTTGATTTGCTTCAAGATAGTAATATGCTATTGGACGAAAGATATACATTTTTACATAAAATACATATAAGGTGCGTGTTCCATCGTCTTTGGGACCCCCCCCTGATTTAACCCGGAATAGTATCGATTTTGATATCATATGAAGTGCCGCCGTATTTTTCTCATTGTCTCCTGAAATTTGAAGCCCTCAAATCCATTTCATTCCAAAGATATAAACAAAAAATCGCCTTTTGTGTTTAACCCCAATATTAGCACAGTATAAGTGAATAGGGCGTTGCAACATGCGTTATTGCCTTCTATACCATCAAAACCGCAGGTTTGTATCCCACGGTACTTGATGTGGTGTATGTCCAAGTGCCAGGCTTTCCATATCAAGTAGAGAACTCAATACACAAAATCGGAACAAGCAACCTTTAAAAACAGACGTTAAGACATCCAGGTAAATTTGTGGGCCAACTTAAGTTTTCATAATAGGCTCCGTGTACAAAGGGGACATACCTTTAGAAATTGCAATGAAGTGGCGCACCCCCTCACAATTGAAAAATCTAGTGGTAATCAATGGAGTAATGTTTCCTGAGAAGAATTCCACTTGTTCTCAATTTAACAAGTTGTCGTTTTCCAGGAAATTCGGTTTAACTAACCAACGCGTCAACGTCTGCTGAATAAAATCAGCCAAATTCAGCACCTTTACATCATACGCTGGTTCCCTGTGACTTTGGTCCATGACCTACATCATCCACTCTCACAAATTGATTCATAAAGCGAAACCCGAGGCACAGAGCACCATCGTAGTAAACAGCAGTGAGGGCGGCCGGAAATCCATTTAAGACGACGCCATTGTTTTAACACGTAAAAGCGAATTTGACGAAAATTCCTGATTTAATATATT